>PVLC010009688.1:0-53191 GCA_004027655.1 Graphiurus murinus | reverse complement strand
CGTGGTGGCGCACGCTTGTAATCCCAGCATTCGGGAGGCTGAGACCGGAGGATCTGGGTTCGCGGCCAGCCTCAGCTACCTAGTGAGGCACTCCGCAACTTAGTGAGACTCGGTTTCAAAATAAAGAATAAAAAATAGGGCTGGGGGTATAGCTCAGAGGTAGAATGCCCCTGAGTTCAATCCCCAGTACCGCAAAAAAAAAAAAAAATATATATATATATATATATATATAGTCTCTAGAAAAATAGAGCTCATCTTTTTCTTTTTGTACTAAGGATTGAACTCAAGGGCATTCTATCCTAAAGCTACACCCTCAGCTCTTTTAATTTTATTTTTATTTTGAAACAAGATGTCACTAAGCTGCTGAGAGTCTCACTAAATTGCTGAGGCTGGTCTCCAACCTGTGATCCTCTTGTCTTAGCCTCCCAAGTACTGGGATTACAAGTGTGCACCACCATGCCCAACTTCATGTGCTTCTGAACTTTACAAACTTTAGTAGATTGTATGATAAAAACAGCCTCCCAATAGAACTGAAAATGTAAAGAATTTGAAGAAAGCAATGTAACTCATTCTGCCCAACACATCTTTGTTTTAGAGGTCTGGACAGAAGTAAAACGTCTGTGAGAGATGAGAAGTTAAACCAAACAAACTGACAAATGACAGACAAAAAAGATATCCCACTCTCCCTAGCAGCTCAGGGAACTGAGAAGCCAACACAGACCCTTTCCATCAGGCATGTAGAAACAGTCATTAAAGCTTCAAAGTTTAAAGTTGAAGAGTTGAAAAACAGAACAACAAAACCTCCAAGCTCTGTAGGAGAACGACCATACATTTTGATGGCACGATACCTACCCTCTGACCTAGCATAAGGATGAGAAAGCAATGACTCCACCCGCTGATTCCCGCCTGCACAGGGTGCTGGGATGGGTTTGAATTCTTAGCCTTTGTTTGGTGCAGCCCGCCCTCCCACTTGTCTCAGACAAAATCAAGGCAGATGCAGATTCTGTGTTGCAGAGAAGCCCAGCTCTCCTTCAGAGAGTGGTTTTTATTTTGTTTTCCAAAGGAAAATCATCATATATCACAACAAAAGCCTTCATTTCTTTTTAGCTTTCTGTGCTGTTAGGATTCTCTGATCACACTGTGTGGGGCCATGAAGAACTGTCCCAAAAAATGATTCCTGGAAGAAGCAGAAAACCCCTCCTAGAAATCCATCTTTTCTCTTGGCTCCTGCCCCAGAATTCCCTGCCAGGAACCATGAGAAGCCGGCAAGAGGATGGATGACCCAGGGTCTTCCCCCGTCTCTGTGGGCCGTGATTCTTGAAGTAAGTCCAGAGCTGATGACTGTCTGCAGCCTACAAAGCTGCCGCCTCATGGGGGCCACTCACTGGGCCCATTCAAACTCAGTTCAGAAAGAGGAATTTCACATTCCTGCTCAAGAGAGGGCGAGGACTCAGACCAGCAGCTCAAAAAAGGGTGTTGGAACTGCCAAGAGAAACAGCTTCTCAACTTCCATCATAAGAGACTTTCGTCAATGCTTAGAATCCTTTCTACTATAGAAATAGATTTCCACCCCAAAAGAAGCCCATTAAATAGTGGTCCCCACAGTCTCAGGAGTTCTTAGGCCAAACCAATTTATACTAGCACAAAAAGTCTTGCCGTGAAATAGGACGTGGGGGTTAAGATTGTGGCAGGGGAGTTGAGATGGCTAGGTTTGAACCCTGGCTCCACACGTGCTAGCTGTGTGTGAGTAAGAAGGTTACTTATGATCTGTGGACCTTGGTTTCCTCATCTCAAACACAGGGCTGATAACAGCACCTGCTATCTTTAAATCGATATATTAAAAAAAAAAAAAAAAAAAAAAAGATACCGGGCATGGTGGTGTGCTCTCAGCACTTGGGAGTCTAAGACAGGAGGATCACAGGTTTGAGGCCAGTCTCAGCAACTTAGCGAAACCCTCAACAACTTAGCGAGATCCTGTTTCAAAATAAAAAATAAAAACAGGGCTGGGATGTAGCTCAGAGGTAGAATGTCCCTGGGTTTAATCCCCAGTACATAAATAAATACATACATACATACATGCATACATACATACATACATATATACATACGTAAAGTGTTGGACCTTGTAGAAAGCACAGCACTGTTCCTAGCACCAAGCAAGTACTTGACAAAGTCTGTTGTCATTTCTGCTGCTCTAATAGCATCAGCAACAGCTACGGGCTACTTAAGCATAACATTTTCAAGCCTCTATTTTCTTAGAGTAGCTAAATTTTTGTTTGTCTATTTTTCCTGTCTTGGTAGCTCTTGTTAAAATATAGTCTTGTTCTGGAACTGAAAAAAAGGATAAAACTGAAATTCTGCTGACTTTGGTATTTTTCACTGTGTGTGTGTGTGTGTGTGTGTGTGTGTGTGTGTGTGTGTGTGTGTGTGTTTTACTGGGGATTGAACCAGGGGCATTCTACCTCTGAACTACATTCTCAGCCCTATTATTTTTTTTATTTTAAAACAGTATCTCACTAAGTTGTTGGGAGCCTCACTAAATTGCTGAGGCTGGCCTTGAACCTATGATCATCCTGCCTCAGCCTCCTAAGTGCTGGGATTACAGGCATGTGCCACCATGCTCAGCTTTTTATTGACTTTAAAAAGGTTGATTCGTTATACCCACATCTCTTGAATCCATTTCCTCTTGTACCTCCACCTTATTTCAGCCACTGTTCCTTCCAGCAGAGAGATGCTACAGGGCTAAATCCCCCAGAAGGAACTCCTGACTATGCTCTTCCTAGTCTCAAGAAGTTCTGAATCCCTCAGCTAAGCACTGGACAGACGCTTTCCCTGTCCCGGCCAATCTTTTCACTCTTGCTTCCCTCTCCTTGGGGGCCAGGCTTTCTTCTGAGCATGCCTGGTCCCTTCCCGCCTCTATAGTCTTTGCTCAGGCTCCTCACCTACTTCTTCAGCTGGTAAAATAATTTCCTTATTTCCAGTCCAGTGCAAACACCATCGCATACATACCCCTCCCTCATCCGAACACCCATGACATCCATATAGAATTAGCCTTCTTCTGCCAAGGCTAATATCTCTTTGCCAAGCTCCAGATTTTCATTCCAATCTCCCTATGAAGCAGAGTGTTTACCTATCCCGAAGCATCTAAAACACAGCCTGGTCAAGACCTCTCTGAGTTTAGTTCCTACCCACCACATCTCCACACCTGTTCCTACATCCTGCCACAGGTAGGCAGGGATCTTAATCACGCTGGTACGTCTCACAAACCCCAGGGAAAACTGAGCAATGAGGCTTCCCAAGAAAAAGAAGAACATGGTATTCCTGCAGGGGAATGTTGTACAGAGTCCAAGGACAGAGGGTTGTTCCGGTGTCCTGGATAGCAAGAGCTGCCTCATCTCTCTCCACCCTGTGAACTTGTATCTCTCAATCAGTGCCTCAGTGGCCCACATTCCACACTGTGGGCCTTTTTTTGGGGGTGGGGGGAGGACTCTAATTAATAAGCATTTCTATTTCTTCTTTTTAAATTATTATTATTTTTTATTATTTTTATTTTTACTATTATTATTTTTGGCACTAGACATTGAACCCAGAGGCATTTTACCTCCAAGGCTAGTTGTTCCCAGCCCTATTTTATTTTTTATTTTGAAACAGGGTCTCACTAGGTTTATGAGTCTCACTACTTCAGGGACCTTGCTAAGTTGCTGAGGCTGGCCTCAAACCTGTGATCCTCTTGCCTCAGCCTCTGAAGTACTAGGATTACAAGTGTGCACCACCATTCCCAGCTATATGTATTTCTGTCTAACTCTCACTATTGATTCATTCTGTACATACTCATCCTGTGTCCACTATTTTGCAGGTGCTTATTGAATAAGACATGCCCTTTCCAGATACAAGCCCCACTCTGCACTCAGAGATGTTGAACCCACAACACGAGGTGTGCTCCCTGTTCCAGCAAAAAGTTCTGCGAACTTATGGCCTACAAACCTAACCTGCCCTGGCCCACTCCAGCAAATGGCAAGGGAAGGAGGTGACTTTTAAACTTCACTTGTCCTAAAAAACTAAAGTTATATCTATTCTTCACACTTTACACTAAGACACATTGCAGATGGTTCTGAGACTTAAATGCAGAAAATCAGACCATAAAAACACTAAATCCTCCCAAATATGCATATATTGAAACCTGACCCACCAAGCTGATAGTATTGAGTGGAGCCTTTTGGTAAGTGATTAGGAGAAGGATTAACGCCCTTATAAAAGAGGTCCAGGAGCCAGGCGTGGTGGTGCACGCTTATAATCCCAGTATTTGGGAGGCTGAGACCAGAGGATCCGGGTTCGCAGCCAGCCTCAGCTAACCTAGTGAGGCCCTCCGCAACTTAGTGAGACCTGGTTTCAAAATAAGGATTAAAAAATAGGGCTGGGGGTGTAGCTCGAAGGTAGAAAGCCCCTGAGTTCAATCCCCAGTACCACAAAAAAAAGAAAAAAAAAAAAAAAAAAAAGAGTTCCAGGGAAGCTTTTTTGCCCTTTTGCCCTTATGAGGATGCAGGGAAAAGGCCATATCTATATCTATGAGCCAGAAGCAGGTCCTCACCAGACACAGAATCTGCGAGAGCTTCGATTCTGAATTTCCTACTTTTCAGAACTATGAGAAATAAACTTCTGTTATTTATAAGCTACCCTACTTACAGCATTTTGTTATGGCAACCACAACAGACCAAGACACAAACTATAAAATTACTCAGAGAAATCTCAGGACAATTGATGTGAGTGTGTGTGTGCACGTGTGTGTGTCTGTGTGTTACTGGGTACTGAACCCACCCAGGGGCATTCTACTTCCTATCTTCAGCCCAAATTTATTTTTTGCTTTGAAACAGAGTCTTGCTAGGTTGCTGAGAGTCTCACTACTGTCTGAGGCTGTCCTCGAACCTTCAATCCTCCTGTCTTTGCCTCTCAAGTACTGAGATTAAATGTGTGTGCCACTATGCCCGGCTAGCATCAGGTCATTTTATACATGAATATAGAAAGACAGTAGCTGAATCCTAGCTATCTAATTCCAGAAGAAAAAAAAAAGTCTCCTTTTAGGAGATAGACAAGTATTGAATGAATTCATTTACATGTCTGTAGGTATAAAGATTATTCTTCAATAAGCATAAAATGAATTTTCTATGTGAACTTGCTCATATCCCTGAGAAAAAAGAATTCAGCAAGATACTATTTTCAACATTTCTGTCCAAGGGGGGGGTGGGGGAAACAAAAAGAAAAACTCTCAGTGGTTCAGGGGGGAAAAATCCAAGTCTTTATTCCAGCCTCTCACCCTCAGTTTTTTACAACTAGAACAATGAAGCTGCCTGGACAGGATCATCTGCCTCCCTCCTGCACTGGCTCCCCTGGCATGCACATGCTACTCTCACAGCCACAACCACGCCACCGCCTGACCGCCTGACCATCCACCACATGCAGGGCCTGAGCCCAGAGGACTGGGCCAAAATGCGGTGCAGACACAAAGAATGGCCTGAAGACACGTCTCCAGTGCTATAGCAATGATGATGTTTCTTAGAAGGTGGTTTATTTACTTTTCTACATTCGATAGTTTTAAAAGCAGATAACAGCTTGAATAACCTGGATTATGAGTGGAATATTAATATAAAGTAATAATAGGTCTGGGACAGATAACACATGTGAAATCCAAGAGCAAAGCTTCCTTATCTGCTCTGGAATCCCTAAAGAGCCCCTGCTCGGCGTGCTTGGGTGGTGTAAAAGCGCCCACACTCAGCAAGGCGATAGGACACCTCTCTGCCAATTACCCGGTGAGTGTTTCTCACCAAAGCCCATTCATGGCAGGTTATCAGAAGATCCTCTGGCTATTCATTATTATAACCAACTCATTCTCTCCACGGTAATTATCTATGAGTAACAAATCACCCTGTCCTTGGAACCATCAAACTGACATATGATTAAATAGCAAAGGAGTCTGAAGTTAAATTTAAAACCACTCTCTTCCACGTCACCTCACACATTGCATCAAGATCTGTTCAGCCACAGGAAGATTCCAGCTGACCAGCACCACAGGCCAGTGAGGGGCTCCACTGCCACTAAACATCACCCTCTGAAAGAGACGGCAGTTGCTTTCTTGAAATGTTCAAGAGGCATTTTCCTGGGACCTGAAGTAAAATTTTGCAAAACAATTCTCTGTATGAAATTCTGCCCTTATCCTACATGAAAATGTCCATCTTTCTGTGTGAGTTACTTTATTTTATCTTATTTTTGTGGTACTGGAGATAAAACCTAGGGGTATTCTACCTTCAAGCTACACCCCCAGCTCTTTTTATTTTTGTTTTGAAACAGGGTCTTGCTAGGTTGCTGAGAGTCTCACAATGTTGCTGAGAATGTCCTAGAACGTGCAATCCTCCTGTCTCAGTCTCCCAAGTATTGGATTATAAGTATGTGCTACCATGCTTGGCTTGCCGCTGTGTCTTCACAATTATACATGGGGTCTCACAAGAAATAGTTCATCTCTTCTCTTCCATCTTAGGGAATATTATTATGCTAAACATGATTGGTCAGTCTTAGAAAGCCAAAGGCCCTATGTTTTCTCTCCTATGTGGAAGCTAGAGAGAAGATAGGAGCCAAAGAAGACCAGATAAATGAGGAGACAGACAAGAGGAATAGTGGAGTGGGGGTGATAGAGAGAGGTGGGGAGGGGGAAAGGAGGACTGAGGAAGGAAACAGTTCACATAATGCCAGGTCCATATCTGAAGGTATCACTGCCATGGGGAGGGAGGAGGGGAGCGAGTGGGGTGGGATGCAGAGGGAAACCCACCGAGTGCTGAGTGCATCGATGCGTATTTCACTTTGAGTCTCATTATGATGTATAATTTCAATGCACCACTGAAAGTATAAAAGTAGTACATGTCTTCTAAACACTGCAGGAATCACACACCCTTTACCTTCCATTAGAAAAAATTACTGTGAAACAAAAATTATTGTGCATACAGCTCTGTAGATACCCCACAGAGAATTATATTTATATTTATACTTATGATACGAACAATCTAAAACTTCCTGGGAGCTAAAATTAAAACATGAGTCTCACTGTCCTTGGACTGAAAAAGGAGTCATCGAGACTTTTTAAGAGGAAATTTTATTTCCATTTCCAAGCTGACTCTATACTTTCTGAGAATTTAAGTTTTGTTACAAAAATAATTCTATAAAACTCACTTTGTTTACAGAAGCTATAAAGAAAACAACTTTCTTTTCTATCCCCAATAAAATAATCGCTCCCAATACAAAATCAGTCCATTTTAGGATTCCTATTTTATTTTCCATATTTACTTAGCTTAATATTGTAGTTTGCTTTCATCTAACGTATTCATTGAATTTGGAGTAAAATGAAAGAGTGTCAGATATTAAAGTCATCAAAATCCCCACAAAGCCTTTGTTACATATAACAACGATGTATTTTATTCAGAGATGGACGCATACTACTCACTCATTTTTTAAATCAGTTCACCCCAAAATGTTGACTTCACAAAAATGTGACATTATGCATTGTAGAAATTCCAAGCACCTTCGCCCAATATGGAAGAAAGCCTCGGTCACTGGCTGGTCAGGTTTCCCTACGACTTGAGCTCGTAGTATGGGTAATGAAGTGAGAGAATTCACATTTCATAAGCAAAGCCATATAAAGGAAATAAGATATTATTTTTCTAGAACGTGATTTATAATAATACCAAGAAACTATTTTTTAAAAATTCCTTCCCCTTCTCAACATTTATAGAAAAAAAAGCTAACATATCTTGAGAGATTTACTATTTGCTGATATTCATCCGTATGGTACTACCAAGCAAAAGCCAAGAGTAACAGAAGTACAGGGAAAATAAAAGGCTTGGGGGGAGGAAAAAACTACAGATATATGGTCAGGCCACCAATTCAGTACCTTTTATTGTGGACCAGCTACGTAGAAACAGCGCTTGATTCTGTTGTTGTGTCGCCCCTGATTTGTAAGTTGAAAATGGCTTCACTCATTTCCAAGAAACCACAGAAACAGAGAAAAGGATTTCAACTACAACGCCTGTGTGTTCCTGCAGTCTTCACCATTTTTGAGGACACAGGCAGAACACTAGAGCAGCAGTGCAAGAAAAAGCCCCCCAATTAAGAACAATACAGAGCACAAAGCCTCAGTCCTATAAATCAGAGCTCTCTCAGCAAAACATCAGCCATGGCGAGTCCTACCAAGGCCAGGATCAGAAGGGTGCAGGCGCCCAACGCTGGCTGCCCCTCAAAGGCTCAAAACCGTTTCTAAATATAGGCCCCTCTTTATGTTCACAGGAGCTGTAAATCAGGGGAAACAACTTTTTTCCATCCCCAATAAAATATCTGCACCCAAAGCAAAAACTGGCCGATTGCTGGCTTTCTACCAGTTTTTGCTTGGGCATAAAATTTTCTGACACTTCACCAGAAATGTCAGCATTTGTATAAGGCAGCTTGGAAGAGGGAAATTATTTTCCGACCTGAGGATAACCTCTTTAGCCCCAATAGGAAAGGGGGAAAAAAAAAACCACACCTGAAACCCAGTTTTTCCAGATATTAGTAGAAAGAGGACAAATTATTTTTCTTAGCAGCCAAATCCTTCCTTAGAGGAAATGTTGGTCTTTGAATCAGCGAGGGGAGAGGTCATGTCTGTTTTCTTGCTATTTCTCCAACCTGAACACAGACCCTCCCACTGTGAAGGATTTCAATGAATAGACCAGGGGGACTGTGCTTGGTGACTGAGACAAGGGGACAGGTCAAGGACGGAAGGGATCGGGGAAAGTTAATGGAAGCTCCTTCCCTTAACAGTCATCTGTTCACCAACATGCAAGAGAATAAAGGGCATCTCCAAAGTGTGGGCGATACCCTGCTCAGAGCTGAAGACCAAGCCAGGAGTGGTGTATCAAGAAGGGCAACACCCGAGTGGGCCTGGAGAACCACCTTCTGTCCAGGAAGCAGCAGGAGGGCAGAGGTGCAGGGGTGAGTCTCAGCATGAAGGCAGAGGCTGTCTGCACAGCAAGCAGGATGGTTTTACTCCCACATATGCTTCATGCAATATATTCTATGCACACCATATTTGAGAAACTGTAGATTAAAACAGCATCAGTTCAATTTTGCAGACCTTCTCAGAGCTTTTAATATGCAATTGTGCAGAAGTGGTAAAAGTCAATCTGTCAATCAGAAAGGACTAACTTTTGGAGGGGAAAAATCCAATTTCACTTACTAGCTGTATTAACCTGAGCAAACTTTTATGAATTCTAGTTTCCTCTTCTCTACTAAAGAAGAAACAACAGTCTCAGCCTCCTTCAGGTTGTTAGAGGGGTGAATACTAAACCAGAGACGAGTTCAGTGATAGGGCTTCCCAATGCTCAATTGTACTACTGCTGGCTGTGGCTGCTATGGCTGCTGTTATTTGTATTATTTGTATTAGTGTTATCAGCCTGCATCGTGATGATAAAAAAGAACAATGGCATATGCAGCATTTCTTAAATGGTTTGGTCAGTTTTTCTTCAGGTATTATTTGGATATGTTGGGACAGCAGGTAGTGTCCACCTGGCACACAGTAGGTACTCACTGTGTGTGTGTGAAAGAAATGGGGTGAGAATTTGACCCAACAAATCTCAGGACAATACAGGGATGCTCTGGACAAGGTGTTTCTCATTATTTCTTTGGGCAACGGGCCCCTAAGGTCTGGGAGGAGTGACTTCATCTTTTGCTACAAGAATGAGGAATCGAGAGCACAGTGTTCAGCACTGGGGAAACATCACAAAGAGTTTATTTTTGTAGAAGTGTTTGAAGTGACTGAGTAACAATGAGCTCACGCCTGCTGCCAGGCGCCAGCCATCAGCGTGAGCCTGCGTGCAGGGAGATGCTCGAGGCCATCACCGGCAGCCTCTCCATCAGACACATGATGCCCATGTGCAGGGCGGGCCCAGAGGACCTGCTCCAAAGACAGCTCCTTCCTCTCCAAGAGGGGACACCGAGGCCCAAGCAAGGAAGCGGCAGGCCAAAGATCCAAAGTAAGCTGGAGAGCCTGGGAGAGGCCCCAGCCTTCTGGTTTTACTTGTTTTACTCTGGCAGGATTTTGAACTGAATCCCAGAGGGTATTTTTTTTTTTTAGTCAATTCCTGCATACATTTATTGAAATAACCTCATCTGTCATAAGTCACATGATAATCTCACAAATGGTTCCTTGAAACGAGCAAGTTTCACATAAATACTGAATGCAATGCAGGATCCCCTTCGACCTCTCCAGCTTCCCACTGCTTTGTGTGTAGAGATTCTTGACAGAAGTGGAGTTTACTGGAGATCTGAGCAGTTTTAGAATATGACATTTTCATTTTACCAAACCCAATACTTAATATCTGTCCACCTGAATTTAAGCAAGAGCGTCTATAAGGAGCTTGAAAAGGAAATGAGGTCACCTAAGAGAGACGTTGGAGGGAAGAACATCCATGGAGTCCACACAGAAAAAGCCACGTAGTTTCCAAAACTTCACAAACCACAAACTTCTATGGTAAGAGAGATCAGACCAGCTTTTTCTAAAATCCTTGATATGTGTACATCCTCCATGTACATACGTATGTATGCATGCACACACACATTTTCATCTCGACTGTATGCTGCATAAAGAAAGCATATGGGCCAGAGATCCTGCGTTCAATCCAATTGTTACATTTCATTTTATTTTAACTGGTAAACCTGGAAGTGGTTGAGGGAGAAAAAAAAAAGTCTAGTTGACTCTGGAAACTTGTCAAAGCTGGATAAAGCTTCCAAGATTCTACAGACTTTTTTGTTTCCAGGAGGGCAGGGCCGCCCCATTCCTCCTGCACTAAAAATTATAACCAGAGATTATTCCCAACGATTGCACATTTTCTCCATCGTGTTCACTTGAGGCAATGGGTTAAATGATAGTGGAACCATCCAAGTTTTGATTCAACTCCTGTTGTTCATCCAAAGAGGTTTGGCAAGTACATTTTACCATGCCCAATCAGTACACCCTTTCCTTTACCCGAGAACCTTTACCCCAAAACTCCTTTCAGCTCCAACTCTGAACCCCATCTTCTCGAAATCAGAATTTATGTCCATTTACTGTGAAATAGGAAAGAACTAACACCCAACACAGGGCCTGGTGCACAAAGCCACAGCAGAATGTGGATAAAAACTTAAAAAGCTGCACACGGGCCTGATGTAGCTCAGGTAGTTGCTATGGGATGCAGAGTGTGTCTCCAGGGCTGCGATATTATCAGGTACAGATTGGGGGCGGCAAAGGGAAGGCAAAGGAGAAAGAAAACAAAAACCGCAGGCAAGGAAAAAAGCTTAAAGCTTCACTAGATGAGCAAATCTGAAGCTTGAAGGGAAGGTTTGGACGCCATATGGTCTAGCCCCCTGTCCACCTCCCATCAGGACATCTGGGTTCCTGTTCCAGATTTGGTCTCTTCCAGAAGGTAAATTAAGAGTCACTAGATTTGGGGGGAGAGCGGTTCAGTAGGACTGTGCTTTTCATCTCTAATTAGACCTCTGTCAGGGAAACTTTTGAAAATGGGATTTCCTTCAGTGTGATGTAGCTCAGGTAGTTGCTATGGGATGCGGAGTGTGTTGTATGGAAACAGCAGAGAAATAGTCAAGGACTGTGAGACACTAGGCTTGGGAGCTGGTAGTAGAACAAAACTGGTACGTGAGCAGAAGGCCTTCTTTTGAAATTATTTGCTGCTGGTGCAAATGCAGCAGTCTAGTGGCTTGGGGGAAAGGACAGAATAAAGGGTGCAGCCCCTGCAGCAAGAGAGAAAATAATATAGCTTGTCTCTAAAAAGAGCAACTGTATTGACTACTGATTTAAGACTTTCTTTTTTTCTCCCTTTTTTTTGGGGGGGGGGTTACTGGGGATTGAACCCAGAGGCATTCTACCTCTAAGTTACCCCTCCAGCCTTTTTAAAGCTTTTGTTGTTGTTTTATTTTGAAACAGGTCTTGCTAGGTTGTTGAGAGTCTTGTTAAATTGCTAAGGGTGCCCTCAAACCTGTGATCCTCTTGTGTCAGCCTCTCAAGTAATGGAATTGGAGGCATGCATCACCACACCCAGTGACTTTTCTTTCTTTCCTATTTTTGTTTCTTACAGTACTAGGGATTGATTCCAGAGCCTCATGCATGTTAGGCAGATACTCTATCACTGAGATGCATCTCCAAACCTAAGACTTCCCTTTCTTGATGGCTATAGGTAGTTCCCCAATCATACAATGAATATCCTTTAGCAAACTTGTTAACTGAATGATAAAGAAAATATTGAATATTCCTATGTATTCTTGGAAAGAGAAGTCTTCCTTGACATAAGGAAGAAGAAAGTATTGACTTTGGCTTTCTACACTGGAGAAATCAAATCTGGGACGGATTTTCAAACCCAATGTCCATCCATTTCACCTCTTAATATTGGGGTGTACCCATCGTGAATAGGGAGTCTAGTTTTACCCTTGGTTTCATGTGCTCTGCCCTAGGTAATTAAAGTGCATCTTTTAGCTAATAAAAATAAAAAAGTTTAAAAGTTAAAACCAAAACAATGACAGGAAATAACATGTGTGTACAATATGTTACTAACACACTGCACTGATAATTTCTTAAAGTGACTTTTAAAAAAGTATTATAAATCTTTCAAAACCCAGTGATTTATTAAGCGAAAAGTCTGAATGGTTCACACTATTAAATTTAGCTTTTAAGTTGCTGTGTCATGGAGAGATCTTTTGTTCTCCTGTTAAATTTAGCATCTTGCGTTTTGTTTTTCCACCGTTCCATGATGTAACTTCATGCAGTTTTCTGAGCTGCTCAGGAGAACTGCATTGGGGCGCTACCACTATGGCTTTTCTTACTGATTTTAAAATCCAGGAATAGAATTTAACAAATAGTGCAGCACTGATTTATTTCCTTCTTCTTCTTTGCCTTTTCCCACCTATACAGCCTTCTCATAAAATAAACCTTCCATAGGCATGGGATGAAATGGGGAAAAAAATGTGGTGGCCAGAGGGAAACCATTTCAGAAATGTGTTGTTGAACAAGTGCAAGCAATAAATTGAGATTAGGAGGGAAAGGTGGTTAGAAGAAAAACTGAAAATACTGACCTGAAAGTCAAGCTGATTGGAGCAAGGGTGAAAGCAGCGATTTGGAGGATAAGCAGAAAGGAAAGGGGATAGCAAAAGAGAATAAAAGGAAGGAAACACATTAGTTTTAAACATACAGCCAACAGATGTTATATTAGTAGGTTTTATATCCAAACAAAAAGACAATAAAGCAACTTTTATCTGATATTACCACCACCACCCCCAAGCCCTGGGCACACATTTTAAGCTGTACATTAAATATCACACGTAAGAAACTGGTATCTGGTCTCAGACGCCATTATGGCAGGCACTGAGATGAACCAGGGTGTGCTCCTGCAAGATAATGGCAGCATTTGCCCTTTCCTGAAGGACTATTTATGGAAGAAGTTCCTATCTGTGTGAAAAAAAGGTTTATCATTTAATAAACTGAAATGGAAATTACTAAGGTATTAGACTTGGCAGTAAGTACTGATGTCAGAAAGATTTTTATTTGAACCAGTGAGTTGGATGGTTTTATCATATGAGATAATTTTCCTTCATTCCCCACCCCCACCCCATCCTAAACCAAAAGGAGCTCAGCAATTTGGCTTTTGGTTCAAAGATTTCCATCTTAGATGGTTTCAGAGCACTGAACCTAGCAAGGATGATCAAAAGGCCTGTGAGGAGGGCTGCTGGTGGGGTGCCACTTGCCTATCAGCCTCTCCAGCAAGGACAGAGTAACTTCCAAAGCTAAGAGTAATGTTTTTCAGTTGTGAAAATGAGATTTTGACTTCATCACTGAGGATATCCAGATGCCTGCTATCTGTACAAAAATATCTAATATGCCCTTGTAATCAATCAAAATGGTAGTCTACAGGGCAAAGCAAAAATTAAGAGAAAAAAATAATTATGATCATCTTGTAGGCTCCCACAGGAATGCACAGTGGATAGTCATCTTGTTGACCTATAAAATACCTTTTGGCAAAATGTAGTGGATAAACAAATACTTCACCAGCTATCTGCCGAGTGGTACTCCATCATTCCATACCACGGAGTAGTTTTAAGCATTTCATACAGGAAGGGGAAAAAAATTCTTCAGGATAAAGCCTACACTAGAGCATTTCAAATGAAAATAGTGTTGGACTGTAATGATAAAAAATCCAAGAGGAAATTCAAGATTAAACATATGGTGAATATGTTGATTTGGTAATCCTTCATATCTAGGATCCTCCTGCAGTGTTTCATGATCATAAATGTACAGATGAACAAAAGTCAAAAGTGAGAGAGGCTGAGACAGGAGGATTGCAAGTTTGTGGCCAGCCTCAGCAACTTAGTGAAATCTATTTCAAAATAAAAAAAAAATAAAGAAATTGGGCTGGGAGTATAGCTCAGAGGTAGAATGCCCCTGTACTCAATCCTCAGTACCACACACACAAAAAAAGTGAGAATTAAGTGATACCATGGTCATTGTGGGGACTTTAGGTACACTGGCCCCAGTTGTCATTTCAAATCCTTCTGTATCAAAGATAATTAAGCTGAGGTCCATGACCAAGCTTCAGGGAATCCTAAACTGAAGTGGTGAGCACACATGTAGGATTCTGCTGCCTTTTCCAAGGGATCTGAGTTGTCACCCAATTCTCAAAGGCACCAGTGACATCTGTGACCCTCCTCAGAAGGTTTCTAGGGATGGTGCATAGCCAGCTGCCACTTGTTTTAAAGAAATTCCTTCAAATACATTAATAAACATAAGTGGAAATTACTCAACAAGAAGAGTATATATCAAAACAAACAGAGCTGCTATCAAGTTTCTTCTGTGTACTATAAAACTTCTAGAACATATTATCATGCTTTAGTAATAATAATAAAGCTTAATTTATGTTTTGAAAAGAGTTCTGAAAGGCATCAAGGAAATTATGTCAGCACATTATTGAGCAAATCAGAAAAAAAAATAATAGTTTCTTTCTTAACCTTAGATAAGGTTCTCTTAGGCACCTAAAATCATTCCTCACTGTCCAAATGTTTGGTGGCGTCAGTCCTCCATCCAGATAATTAAGTGGCACCTTGTTTTCCATTCTGATGTTATATCTTATGAGTAGAACCCCTTGGGGTCCACCCTGCCAGCCACTGTTGGGAGGGATATGACTGAGGGCTCAATTGGGGCATTCCCCTCTTCTAGACAAACACTGGCCAAATTTCTAACAGATTTAAGATAATTACATGAAAGGTCACCCAACTGGTTCTTTCCCATGGGTAGGATACAAGAAATCCAGTGGCAGTAGGTCTTGTTTGACAGACTCTATTAACCTCTGTCTTTCCCCTAAGGCACCAAAGGATTAATTCTGGAACTTTAAATAAAACTCAGAGGCTGACACACACTGACAGAGACGCACCACATATTTCAGGGCTTCTACGGTTTAATTAGATATGTGGTTGTGTAGTATATTTTATATCTGACATTGGGAGTAGAATAAAGACATCAGACTAATTCTGACCAACCAGGAGGGGCTTGCTCAAACCCTATGGCCCTCCTTGGCCAATTACACAGAGCAGCCAACAATCAGCAGCACCGAGGATAAGAGCCTACAGGCAGAAGTGCACAAGGGGGACCCCGCTAGAGTGATATCCACCTTAAAAAGCAGGATCTAGCTGGTATAATCCTAGTACTTGGGAGGCTGAGACAGGAGGATCACAGGTTCAAAACCAGCTTCAGCAACTTCATGAGGCCCTCAACAACTTAGTGAGACCCTTTAAAATAAATGAATAAAAAGATGAGAGTGTAGCTCAGTAGAATGTCCCTGGGTTCAACCCCCAGTTCTACCCCCTCCCCCCGCAAAAAAGCAGAATCTTTGACGGCTAATGAAAACTATCACTGACACTGAATCTAAAAGGTAAATGCAGCCAGGCGTGGTGGCCCACACTTGTAATCCCAGTACTTGGGAGGATGAGACAGGAGGATTACAGGTTCGAGGCCTGCCTCAGCTACTTAGTGAGGCCCTCCACAACTTAGTGAGACCCTGTTTCAAAATAAAGAATACAAAATAGGTCTGGGGGTAGATCTCAGAGTTAGAATTAAACCCCTGGGTTTAATCTTCAGTTCTGAAAAAAATAAAAATAAAAAATAAAATAAAATAAAAGGTAAGTGCGTTTGAAATGTACCCATAGTAGAAAAAAATAAAATCGGAGACAGAACAAAATCAAATACAAACTGCCCTCTTAGAGAAAAGCAAGCCAGTGTCCGGGGCATCTGGGTTATTCCTAACCCCCTCCTTCATGTTGCACAGGACTAAAGTTCTGGCATATTTCAGAATGCACGTTGCTTTAAAAAGAGGCCTTTTCACCCTGGTGGGTCACATGCTAAGCCAGAGACCACAAATTTACTTCAAGTTCAATATTTTGGTTTTCAAAATCACAAACTTAATTGCAAGCACTTTGCCATGACTCCAAAATGGGGATCTATGTCATTATTGCAAAGAAATCTTCAGTTCCCAGCATTATGAGGTATGAATTGTGCTGCTCAAGCCAGCAAAATCTGAAAAAGGCTGCCTGACAACTAGAGGAAGGAAGATGTTTCAGTCGGAATACACATGTAGCCCAGCAGATAATGCTTCAGAAAGGCAGGCCAAGGCTGAGCCCTCCTTATCCAGAGACTCTTCCCCTTGGCGTTCCACCCGCCTGCTTAGGGCTTGGGCTGGAGCGGGAACGCAGACATTTCCCAGACTCTGCTCTGCTGCTGGACCTAAGACACAGGCAGGCAGAGACCTGGGACACAGTCAAGTCCCACCACACGTTTTATGAATTACAGTGCCTGGGAGGTATCAGCTTTAAGGAGAGGCAAAGGCAGAGATAAAGAAAATGTGCAGAAAGTACATAAAGATAAATGCCTGTAAAAATCACTGCTGCTTTAATGCATTCCATATTGGAGAAATAAAACTGTGAAAATTCTTGATGATTTAATGGCCACAGCGTCCAGCTAAGACTCGTTTGTCCAACTAGACAATTAAGCTATTTGGATGTAAACGTTTATGGTAGCTAATCTTGACTTTTAGTTACAATCCCGGGGAGCTGGATTAATGCAGAAAATTGCCTTCTAAGCCCAGGGCACACATGTAAGCTAGTGAAGAAGAGGCAGATCTGTGACTGGCCCGGCTGCAGTACCTGCCCAGGGAAGATTCTTGGGGGCCTGCGTGACAGTTTGGTACTTCTACACCAGCTTCTCACTTCTGCTCATTGGTGGAAGGGATTCTCTTCAGCAGCTCCTCTCTCGGTTCTGGGTTCAAATTCTGACTTTTGATTCTTAGGAATTCTGCAGCCTTAGGAAAGTTACTTAACATGTGTAAGGCATAATTCTTCATCTATAAAATGGGTTCATGATTGTTATTGCAGACTAGCTGGAATACTGTGGATGCAAAATATACAGACTCTACTAATTATGATTATAATTACTGTTATTAATATTATTGCTATTATTATATAGGATATCTGCCATAGGGCTCACTGCTTTTCAGAGCAGAGGACTAGAAGTCCAGAAACCTACATTATAGTCCCTTCTTTCCTCCCTTCCTCCCTCCCTCCCTTCCTTTCTTCCATTCTTCCTTCCTTCCTTCTTTCCTTCTTTCTTTCTTTTCTTTTCTCTTCTTTTGGTACAAGGGATGGAACCCAAGGACATTATACCTCTGAGCTATACCCAAAGCTCTATTTTAGTTCATATTTTGAAATAGGGTCTTGCTAAGTTATTGTACACTGCTGGCCTCAAGCCTGTGATCCTCCTGTCTCAGCCTCCCAAGTACAGGGATTATAGGTACTAGGCATGCATCATCACACCAGGCTACAGTTTCTTATCTTCCTGACCCTCAGGACCAGTCTCCAAAAGGTCATTCAACTTTCCAAGGTCTCAGTTTTCTCACCAATTAAAAAAAAAAAAAAACCTGCAATCATAATTTCCCTGTGACCTGATGGTAGTTTTTTCAGAAAAATGGTCCTGAAATATAATTCAAAAATAGCCATGTAGATAGATACATCTAAAATCAACAGTGTTCCCAGCTTCTTAAGAAGCAGTAGGCCTAAATTTTAAAATTCAAGAAAAGTATGTAAGGATTTTAATTAGTATAGTTTTACCTCAGGGGGGAAAAAACCTTTGCCTTAGTTGTTAAAATTGATCACATTGAATCAAAATTATCAGATTATCATCAAATTAATGCCAAGAATATTGAAAGAAACATTAATCAATTTGGTGTTTGGGTGTATTAAATACTATATTTGAAAATTTGAAATTTTTTTTTTGCGGTACTGGGGATTGAACTCAGGGGCATTCTACCTCGAGCTATACACCCAGCCCTATTTTTTTTTTTAATTCTTTATTTTGAAACAGGGTCTCACTAAGTTGCGGAGTGCCTCACTAGGTAGCTGAGGCTGGCCGTGAACCTGGATACTCAGGTCTCAGCCTTCCAAATGCTGGGATTACAAGCGTGCTGTTGAAATTTTATTGGGAAAACCCTGTCCATTTAATATAGACCAAATAATATGGAGAATCTGTGTTAGTATTCCATTGTTCAGAAGGATATAAGCATTCCATATTACATGGGGACTAGTGCTTGCAAAGCATGAAACATTTTAATACGTTGTTAGAGATTCACTTCTAACAAGATTTAAGGTCACATGGCTAGCATAAAGCAGACACAAAATTTGAACACAGTGCTACAGTTCTTTTTTTTTTGGTATTGCAGATCAAACCTAGGGGTTTTTATCCTACCTCCAAGTTATACCCTCAGCCCTTTTTATTTGTTTATTTTTTATTTTGAAGTAGAGTCTCTCTAAGTTCCTGAGGATCTCCCTAAGTTGCTGAGGCTGGCCTTGAACCTGCGATCCTCCTTTGTCAGCTTCCCAAGTACTGGGATTACAGATGTGCACCACTACGCCAGCTCAGGTCTTCTTTTGCTAAAGCCAATTATCTTTCTGCAAGACCACAGAGAGCTCCTCTGCATATGCCGTGAAGTCCTTTTGGGCCTCACAAGTGTCTCGATCAGAGCTGGAAACATTCACTGATTTATTCACAATTTGCTGATTTCTTCCATATGGACCGACTCTAAGAAAGACAACTTCCGCCTTATTGCTGAACCAACGCGAAATCCTTAGAGATTACGGAGTACGTAAGATTACTCAGGAAGTTCTTCCCTTATATGAAGTACAGGAAAAATCATTGAAAGCAAGCTTATTTTTAGAGGCCATGTTATACATAAATAGAACAGGGATGTGATTTATCTGAAAATCTAAATACTCTGAAACCCTGATCCAACCCTCCTTGTTTCTAGACAGAGTTTGTTATCATGTAGGCCCTATTGAAACATATTTTTTCCAAATGCTATAAGATCCTCTTAAAAGATAAATCTCAAGGATGAATTTGTTTAATGTGCCAAAAGAGATCCAAAAGTTAAGAGCTCCTTCTCTTTCCCCCGATCGTGAATGAAGATTTCCCAACTCTATTCTTCCATCTTGTTTTGCTCAAGACAAAACTACATCACAAATGTTCCTCTTCGATGGGAAAGACCTGAGGTTTCAGGGGGTCAAAGTCCTAACTTTTTACTGACTTGTAAGAATTTATGTATTAATTTCTCACACATACCTTGTTTTCAAGTTGTAACACGAACATGCAAATGTGTCACTAATCTACCAGAACCCAAGTCGGGCAGCCACATCCTCGGGCCTCCACCTGCCACCAGCAGTTCACTTGACACTGACCTCTCAAGCTCCGCGATCTTCTTGTCCTTGTCATTCTTTTCATTTTCCACCTCCTTGAGGATCTCCAGCAGCCGGTCCACTTCTGCCTGGGCCTTGCCGCACTCATCGCGGTAGTATGATGCCTCCTTATCAAGCTGTTTTAAGCGGTCTGCAAACTCAGGGTTCATCCTGGAGTCATCTTCAATATTATGCGCCTTCAACATCACATTTTTAAAGAATGTTGTTAGGACAATGATTTAGAATAATAGATAGTGCAGTCACCAATGGCCCAGAAATTAACTTTGGAGAGAAAATAATCAACAAGAATCATGGGTAGTCTGTCAGTGAGAAGGCAAAAAGGGCAGGGGGTAGGGGGTTGGCAGAGAATCACACATTTTAGTTGCCTTAGAAAATGTTGATTTAAAATTAATTTCCAGTTTCTCCCAGAGAGTTCCTTTCATTATTGATATCTTGCTCCATTAAATGTTGCTACTTTTGGCTTTTTTTTTTTCCATTGAAAAGTAGGGGATGGGGTGGGGGAGACTCTGATGTCTTTGTTCCTGCTCATTTGACAAGCAGAACCAAGACAATTCAACTCTTCACAGTGAAGGGGGTGATTTAGGCCAAATGCTCCCATTTCTAATGCAAAGGATGGAAAGGACATGCTATTAAATTGTTTTCCAAGATCCATCAAGAGCCAGGTAACATGAGAGCCAGTGGATGGATCATTGGGGCAATTCATCCTACTGAGAAACCTCAGCAGAAGATGTAGTTGGAAAGGAAGACTCAGAAGGGAGGAAAGGCTTTCCAGCCAACAGCCATACCCATGAATTCTTGTTCTCGTGAACAAATTTAACCTAAACCATGAGGAAGATGAGCTAATCCATGAACAAGCACACAGACGAGGCTCTGCAAACACATGCATGGGGTGGGTGGCAGCTTTAGACACAAGAACAGACAGAGCAACAACACAGCAACAACACTGCAGAATCATTTGCAGCCAAAGTATTTGTGGTTTTGGGTGTGTGAATGCATTATGGCTTTTCTTTTTTTTCCCAAAATAAACTTTTGGCTGAAATATTCCCAGACAGATGGAAATAACACTGTACTACAATGTTTTTGCGTACCCCTTGTTTCCCATTATTCCTAATTGACTTCTTCAAAGAGCAGGCAGGGAAAAAACAAGTCATTTAACAACAGTTGCACATTCAACATAGAAAATTCAGAGAAGTCATATCTGTGTGTATCTCCAAAATCCACATGGGAAATAATCAAATGTTAACAATTTATTAGGATTTAAGTTGTTCTGCTGTCTTGCTATGTAGAGCAGATGTTCATTGTGATTTTATATGCTTTTTTTTTAATTTCAGGGAAAAAACAAGGCAAGCAAGCTATAGCTACTGTGGGGTTGAATGAATCATGCATGTTAGAGAAATTAATACTAATATAATACTACTGTTAGGAGGTTGACAGTCTTTGCAATGATTTAGTAGAAAAAATTTAAAATTAGTATAAATAAAATAAATTTCTTACTTATGACAAAATAATCATCTTTAAAATAATGTCTTTGCATGTAACATATTATTTAAGCATGAGGATAAACGGGAAATAATTTGCTTTCATGTTCTTTAAGATTTCCTTATTTAAGAAATAAACTCAACTGTGCAAAAGAACTTGGAAAAATATCCAATTCAACATATTGTCAGGTATTAGTTAACTCCCTTTTACCAACATATCTCAGAAAACATTTATTCTTGTTTAGTATGCACTCTGGATTTCATTATAATAGATTATTGAGTTTTTCATTATAATTAAAATAACCTGAAAGAAACCTGAGCTAATATGCCTTAAGAATTTTATTAATCTAATTGTTTTATTTTAAACGTAAGTAATACATTTTAAAACCCCTAATCTCCACTTTAAAAATGTAAAGTAAATATTCTATTTTAAAAGAAAGTAGCTATTCTATATATCTACTTTTATTTGTGATAAGAATCAACTCATTACTTCTATGACCAAAAAACATTAAAAATATACAGACTTTAAATTGCTAAGAAATAAAAATCTTCACATTAACTTCTATTTTTATCCTATATTACAATTCAGTTGAAAAATTTCTCATATTTCTTAAACTATCCAAACAATGACCTTAAGATCTTATAAAACCATTAACAAAGTAATAAGCAAGTAGAAACATTCAAAATAAATGAATAAACATATTTTGATAGCCTGCTTATATCTAGTTAAAATTCCTGTCCCGACTCTGATTTTTAAAGGTTCACAAAGAGTTAGCAGTTAGCCACTGTGGTTTATTTGGGTTGTTTTATTCTTCTTATTTTTATAATTAATCTTAATAAATGCCTATAGGATTACTAGTTGTGAGACCTAGATTCTAAATCTAGCCCCGTGTCTCATGACTGAGCAAATGAATTAGCCTTTCTAAGGACAATAAAAACTATGAAACGGACAAACATAGGGAAGATATTATTCATTTGTGTTTTCACTATGATTAGTATTTTATAATATGCATCCCAGAAATAGAGCTTCTTATTCAGCTAAGTTTATAGGTTTATTTAATGTTCATCAAGAGACAAAATACTCCTTAAAGATAGCCTGCCAGTCTACTGGTGACAGGTCTGTGAGCACATTACTTATGTTAGATCCTTGAAGAGGATAACCCAATGCCAGTTTTCAAACTTGAATGAAATTAGATGTGTACAAAATCTTTTCAACTCAGGAAGTGGATAGATTAAAGGACTCATCGGATGCTTAGATTTAAAGAAAGTTTAGCAGGGGAACTATACTAGACTATACTACTGAAGACTTCATGTGATACTGAAGTTAGTTCATGTTATTAAAATAAAGATCATGGCCAAGTTTACTGGCTTGGTGTATGCTAGATAGTACTTGCTAGTGCTAATGATTCTTCCCTTTAATATGAATAGACAGTCTCAAAAATACCTGTGAGTTAAATATGCCTATCTCTGTCTCCATACCATTATTTATGGGTGGGTTCCAGACAAAAGAATTTGCATCAAACAACCTTCAATCTTGATGTCAGCATTCTTGGAAGGATTTTCAGATAAAGATGTAAGTACATATCATTTAAAAAATGTTTGTGTCAATAGGAAGCTTTGAAAACAAAGGTCATATAAAGATGTATAAAATCAAAGAAGCTGCTTGGGTCAGCCCTAAGGCCAATGTGAAAACACTGGTAGTGTTTCTCATGAATGGGAAGACTGATGAGTCCCCAGTTCATCCTAAGTCTTGGAGGCAAAAGGCTCCACAGAATTTATAAAAGTATAGATAACCAGCTCTATTAATCATGAATCACAACTTTTCAGAGGATTGGCTGAAATTTTTTGTCACTACAGCATGAGTGTGTTATATTGAAATCCATAGGCATTAGTGGGGGCGGGGCGCAGGTGAGTTTACACTAAGAGAAAAATAAAGGAGGAATAAATATTATAAAACCAATGCTTTCTTCAAAATTCTCAACCTAGAACCTCCAGCAATTTAGTTATATTTGGTCAATACTCTTGCATGTTCAAATGATGGCAAGAGGTCTTTAATCTGGACTGGTAGCCCCTGGTGGGAACCAAAGTAAGAAAAAAATTCAGCTAATGTACCCTAGATGCTTCAGGGGGGAAAAAAAAAGATTTACTTCAATAAATCATTATCACAACAAATTCCTACCATGGTATCCTCCTGAGCTCTTCAAGATTTAAATTGAGAGCACACAGTAATTATTTCCTTGTAGGGATCTATTGGACTGAATTTAGCTCCCACACTTAGGAAGTGTTTGCCCATTTCCTTCTTCTAAGGTAATCAACTTTGCACCCCTCGTCTCATCTTTATTAGTCAGGAATATAACTCTTGAAATGTAGATTGGTGTGAGTTTTATTTTTTCAGAATATATTTATCATGAATATAGCCAAGAACATGGTCACATTTAAGAAAACTCCACCAGTTATTAAAGCCAAAAGAATAGCACTAAATAGCCTTTTCCTACTGTAGAGATTTAACTTAGCTGATTCAAGAGGTCAATTTTAGAGAAAATCCAGGTACTTGGTTTTACCACAAAATGTTTCTTGAAACTTTTAGAGCAACTCTCAAGCATCTTATAGAAAGACAGAAAATTGGGAAAGAACATTACAGAAATGTCTGTATTACATGTTAGATCAATAACTTTTAGGGTCTCTAGATTATGTCTCTTGTATTTCCATATGTAAGGAAAATTTCCCACAAATGGGAATAATCAAAACAGAATTTGAAGCCTCACTGATGTGGGCAGGCCTCAGTAATTTGATGTGAACTGACTTTGAAAGCCTGGATCAAGCACAAAGAGGAATCTTATTGTGACTTAGGACGAGTTATATATTACAATACCTAGCAGTTACTTTAATGAAAAAAAATTAGAACTACTTCAGAAAATAAAGAAAAATTTTAGATCAATTCTATACCTATAAAGGTAAAGAAGTAAAAAGGGTCAAAGCCAATGCTGGGGGTTGACAGGTATCAGGTTGGTCACTGATTATTTTCAGTAAAATACTAGTTCATCATTCCAGATGCCTAGAAAGGAAAGCATTAACTTTGGTCCAGAAACCTGCTGTGAAACAAGGCAGGGACTATTCAATTATAATATTATATAACACTCTCCCTTTGAAATGGGCCTTAACAATTTTAATAAAAAATCATTTCCCTCAAAATAAGCAAATGATTAGTCATGACCATAAAGTACAAGCAGAACATTAATTTGTTGATTTTTGTCCATCCCTGCTGCTTCTGGGTTTTAGCAATAACTTGGTAAATTCATACATTGTAAAAATATGATTCTCTATTGCTGTGCTGTGCTGGTTTAGAGTCCGCTGACAGCGCCTTCACATTCCTTTCATATCTTAACAGCAGAACAGGGTATATAAGGCTTTATTTAAACAGTATCTTTTAATTCAGTCTTCTAAAGGAATTACCAATCTTCATATAATTATAATTTTAATTTTACAAAATATTACTTGTTAAAATTAAATTTCTGTGGGTAATTATGGAACTATGCACAACATATTATAAAATTCAAATTTAATTCAAATTCAGTGAATTAATACCAGTCAAATAATTAAGCCTAAAGAATGCACTTGGAAACTAATAGTAAAGTATCTTGAAAGCATTTTAAAGGAAATTATTCTTTCATAATTGAAGCTAATTATATCTAAGATAATTATTATTTTCATATTAAAACAATACCAAAAGTTCTGTTCATAAATGGAACAAATATATATATATATTCCATATATATGTAGAAATATGAACACTCAAAATAATTGTTTTGATGTTACAGTCAAAAAAGTAAAAGAACAAACTCTATACTTTAAGATCCCTCAAACCAAAAATGTAATTATTAATGTAATTTCCTAAAATTAGCAATGAGGAGAACTGAGGTGATTATCTGGATGTTTTGAAACAAAACATAAAACTCTAAATACTAAGTGTAATTTTAAATATAACTTGGGTTCTCCAGACACTGAAAACCTGGATCAATTAGAGTGTGTGTGTGTGTGTGTGTGTGTGTGTGTGTGTGTGTGTGTGCATGAGTTTGCATATGCCATATGTATGCCATGAATTATCTCTTAAATAGTTGTAATTTACCACTGTGTCAGGGGATACTGGTCCAAGAGTAAATAAAATAGTTCTCAGAAATAGGCTAAAAAAAAATCATAAAAGGAACCTGCTAAGTCTAAACAATGACTATGAAGGCATTTATAATTCAGCTGCTAGACTCCTGGGATTGTACAGTCCTAATACGCACATGTTATTCAAGAACACCTCACTGGACATTAACAAGACGTTTTTTTTCTCTCTCTCTCTCTAGAATGGAAAAATGCTTGATCATTTTTCTTGTTAACTCATATGTAAAATATGGGCCCTGCAAAAGGAACATTCAGAAGAGATGGAATTTCAAGTGGAGAGTACTAGGTGTGAGGGAGACTCCTGTGTTGGGAACATCAGCCAGTCTCCAGTATGCCCCAGCCAGCATCTTGTAGCAATGGGGATATTATACAAATCACTAAATTGAGGGACCCAGAAGACCTAAAGATGTATTTAAAATTTATGAAAGACTTCTGGAATCCACCTCTGAGCACAATGATCACTAGGACTATAGCAAAGAAGGTATTTGAGCCTGATGAAAAAAAAATTTGTTATTTGTTTAGAATTAAAAACTATGGGAGCCGGGCGTGGTGGCGCACGCTTGTAATCCCAGCATTCGGGAGGCTGAGACCGGAGGATCCGGGTTCGCGGCCAGCCTCAGCTACCTAGTGAGACACTCCGCAACTTAGTGAGACTCGGTTTCAAAATAAAGAATAAAAAAAAAAATAGGGCTGGGGGTATAGCTCGGAGGTAGAATGCCCCTGAGTTCAACTCCCAGTACTGCAAAAAAAAAAAAAAAAAAACTATGGGAAGAAAAAGGACTCAACTGGAGATAACCTGCAGTTTACAATGTCAAGACAAAACTCCTCAGGGAACAGAGACTCATAGTTAAACTGCAGAAAGGTTATTATTATAAGAAATACTGAGGATACAAAGGCAAAAATTTAGATTCCTAAGAAATGGCATTAGAGTATCTTAGTATATTGGATTGACTAGAGCAAAAGGAGGAAAAAAGTAAGTGGTTTATTTCTACTCTAGAAAAAAAAATACTTGCAGGAAGACTTCAAAGTTTAATCTTTGTTTACTCTGAATGAGTGCAGACTGACAGACACAGAAATGACTGTGAAATTGTCTTACGTAACAAAAACAACTTAGTATAATTCATCAAAAATGTGAAGGGTGGCCATATTCAAAATAAATATATGAGAATAAAGGAAATTTCTAATAACTAGTTAGAAAATTAAAACACAGCCATTTAAAAATTACATATGCAGAAACGCTTCAGACTATCTCTAAAAAGAAATACCACAGGCATACAATAGGAAAAATTTCAAAATTCTACCATGAAAAACCACTGAACTAACTTTAAAAAGTTTATGAATGGCAAAAATAATGCTGTGACTACATCAACCATTCTAAAATTGTATAGAATGAAAGCGATTCGATTGGAGTAACCAACAACTGTGTTTTTTAGTTGACAAAGTGACCCTGAAATTCACTTGGAATGATAGAAAATTAAAGGCTAAGAAATATAAAACAAAATTAACAAACAAAAGGACTGAAGGACAAAACAAGATAAAATGAAAAGCAGAAAGAATTCAGGTGGAATTTGTCCCACTATATGTTTAAAATGTTATAAAGCCATAATAATTATAATTTTGAACAGCAGCTCATAAACTGAGACATTCATCCATGAGAGCTTAGTATACAATAAAGTAGTTATCAAGATCATTGGGTAAAGAGTTATTTGATAAACAGTGCTGGGATAATTTGATAAACAGTGCTAGATAAATTCTCTACTGTGGCCATATATTATTATTATATCTAGAAAAAACCAGTCATTTTTTAAAAGACTATTAAGGAGAGAAAATCAATCATGCTGTGCCCCTATATCAGTACAAACAAGAATTGGATAATTTGATAATTTAGAAAAATATAGTTAGAATCTCACTTCTCAACATCAAAATAAACTAAGGATGTGTAAAGAGATTAAGTTGATGTAAAAATAACATTAAACATTTTAAATATAGGTGAGTGAAATTAGAAAATGACTTCAAAGAATAGAAGCAATAAGGAAATTCTAAAAAAGAAACCCAGGGCAAGAACTTAAAAATAATTCTCTCTATATAATTTTTTAAATTAAATAAATCTGGCAAGAATATAACAAAAGTTCTATATAAAGTATAGAAAAACTCATTTAGATCAATGAACAAACCAGGACACTCAAAGGCAAGTGCTTAAATTACTTAAAATTTCATAGAAGAAAAATATTAAGAGGTAATAAATGTACTTAAAAACCTAAACCTCATTACTAGTTAAAAAAAAAATCCACCCAAGCAAGTTATTAGACATGACAACTCTCAAGGCTGGCCGGGGTGTGGCCAAAAGGTGACATTTAATCAGTGCTGGGAGAAGTGTGCTTTGGTGGGATTTCCCTGAAATACAACACAGCAAGACCTATTGGGAGCTCTTTAAAATGTACCAGGGGGCGGGGAAGAAGTATTGAGAAATTAATGAAGTTCTTCAAAGCATTATTTATACTACTGGCAAAAAAATAAAAGAGGGAAGAAATGGAATGAATTAATAGGAGTGCAAGAGCATGCAACCATTAAAAGAGTATTTTTGGAAGAACAGTTAATTATGTAAGAAAATTCTAATGATATGAAATTTTCAAAAATAGGAGGAAATTTTCAAAGGCAGGAGAAGAGAAGAAAGAAAGACAAGAGAAGGAGACGGGGAGAGGAGAGAACAGCAGTAACAGAAAGATGTCTGGGTGGGGAGTGACCCATGTTCCCAGCAATTATCTCTGTGCAGGGAGACAGCCTGTTGTTGTTTTATTTTCTCCACTATCCTTCTATACTTTTGCAAATTCTCTACCGTGGCCATATATTATTTTTATAACTAGGAAAAACATCATCATTTTTTTAAAGACTATTAAGGAGAGAAAATCCATCATGCTGGGTCCCTATCAGTACAAACAAGAATTGGGCTCTGAGAAGATCTGTAGACAAGGGGAGTTAAAATAATGAGGGTTGGCTGTGTTCCCAGGATGCCAAACCAACAGGTTAGCTTAATTAATGTGGGTAGGAAAATCAGTCAATGACTTTCAATTAGTCCTAAAAGACCAAAAAGTCTGCTTTTGCATACAGGACACCCAGCGATGGCTGAAGTGAAGGAAAAGTTGGCTATGCCTTGTGATCTAAATGTTAACTGAGTTATTTCTTTTCCCCTTCCTTCCTTCCTCCCTTCCTTCCTTCCCTCTCTCTTCTCTTTATCTCTCTCTCTCTCTCTCTCTCTCTCTCTCTCTCTCAGTACTGGAGATTAAAAACCAGAGGCATTCTACATCCAAGCTACTTGTTTTTAGATTGGTTTGGTTTGGTACTAGGGATTGAACATAGAGGCATTCTACTTCCAAGCTCTACATTCCCGATTCATCATCATTATTACTATTATTATTGTTGTTGTTGTTATTATTATTATTATTATTATTATTATTTATGTTAAATCAGGGTTTCACTAAGTTGCTGAGGCTGGTCTTCAACCTGTGATCCTCCTGTCTCAGCCTCCCAAGTACTAGGATTACAGGTGTGCAACACCATACTCAGCTTCTAAGCTACCTTTTTATTATTTTTAATTTTTTAATTTTTTTTGTACTGGGGATTGAACCGAGGGGTATTCTACCTCTGAGATACAACCCCCATCCCTATGTTATTTTTATTTCAAAACATAGTCTAAGTTGCAGAAGACCTTGCTAAATTACTAAAGAACCTGTGGTCCTCCTATCTCAGCCTCCCAAGTACGGGGATTACAAGTGTGTGCCACCACACTTCAGATTGTTAATCTTTTTACTCTGAAACAAGGTCTTCCTAAATTGCTGAAGATCCTACTAAATTGCTGAGGCTGGCCTCTAACCTGCAATCCTCCTGTCTCAGCCTTTCAATTACTGGATGCAGACATGCACCACTGCACCCTGCTTGAGTTATTTCTTTGATCCTACCTATCCCGGTAGGACAGTGAGCTCCTCTTATGGTCCTGGTAAACTTTTGCTGTTTCAGGAACAAAACAGTTGTCACCTGTCCTTCACACACCCTAAACATAACACACACATGTTTTCTTCCTGTCCCTAACTATTATGATAAAATTTCAGTGGTATTATTTTATATGTTTTTAAGGCAATCTAAAGATTGGTTTCCCAGAATGAGTTTTCAGTCTTGAAGACAGTCTAATCTTACTTGTCCTCCTTCACCTCTCCATTGTACTGAGCCTGCTTATTGCTTATTTTATTTGTGTTTGGTGTATTCGGGGGGGGGGGGGGGGATAACTGGGAATTGAACTCAGGAGTATTCTACCTTTGAGCTACACGCCCAGCCCTATTTCATTTTTATTTTGAAATGAAGTCTTGCTAAGTTGGTGAGGCTGGTGTCAAACCTGCCATCCTCTTGGCTCAGCCTTCCACGTACTGAAATTACCGGGGGTCACCACACCCATTGAGCCGGTTCACTAACACTTCCATTTAAGTGGTAAGGGAAAGGAAACTTGGATTGATTGTTTTTGTTGCTCTGCTAAAAGCCATACTTGGAAACAGAAAGACACTCTCCAGAAGTTCTGTTTGCAAAAATATATTTTTTTTTTTTTTTAAAGAATGGAGAGTGGAGGTTTGAATATAATTAAATCAAGCACACCCAAGGACATTGTACGTTGAGCTGTATATAGCCAGGAGCAGTAGCTTCACAAATAAAAAGTTGTTGGCTAATTTTTTTCCCTTTATCCATGCTATTCCTCTTGCCTATAGTAGGCACTTTTAAATAGGAGATAATTAGAAAACATGATAGCACAGATCCTATCTGCCAATTACATATCTAGCTACCTTCATATAACATTTCTCCCAGTAAGCCACCTGAGTGGAAAAAACAAGACAAAAAGTCCTTCTTTTTAAAAAGTAAATAAATAAACCGCTTCATATAAATATGCATATGTCATTAGGACAAAAAATTAGTGATGACATCTGGACCTGATTTTATAATTTTTTTACTAAGTACCTGTATTTTTTAGACTCCATGAAGCTATAATCAAAATGCTATTATCTGTTATTAGGAAACTATATTATATTTTGTCCTTAGCCAAATAACATGTTAAACTCTTACAAAACCCACGATAACATTAGGTATTTACCAATTTCAAAGAGTACTACTTTTAAATCTGAATTTAGTTTAATGTCTATCTCATGAATACAACATACGTGGAATTGTTTGCTATTTTACAAATGCTATCCATTTTGGCATAGATTAGTCCATGTCAATGAATCTGAGGACAGATTCCATGAGTGTAAATCTTTAGCTGACTTCTGTTTTTCTATAGTCGTTGACCTGAAGTTAAGAAGAAGGTAATATCAGAGCTAGGAATATCTCCTTGAGTTCTTAATTTTTAAATGTCAAAAGAAATGGCAATGGCCTATATGCACAGGCCATTTCTTTTGACAGAACAGAAATGGGAAGAGACCAATAAATATTTTTGAAGCCTCCCTGGATGGGACACTGTGACACGTGACCAGTGGATCCTCATGCTTTGATATGTTACAGCGGGAACTTGCAGAAAGGACTTACTGGGTTGTACATCTGATTGAACAACTGCTCAGCTTGCTACATTGCAAAGTTGGGGAGGCATTGAAGCACAGACAGGGAAAGAAGGAAAGATCCAGAAAAATAGCATTAGCTCAACAAATTCAGTGCATTCGCACAGACGAAGTGGTCATTAAAAAAAAGAAGAGATTTCAGTTTCTAAACATTCCACAGTGAGAGTGAGAGGCTCTAGGGAGATACAAATGTTGACTTTGGCTCCTAAAAAAGAATAGCTGGAATAAGAAATTTAAGGTTTGTGTTACTTTCCCTTTCTCAAGTTAAATAACCCATGAAATAAAGAAAGCTGTCCACTTTTGATGATACATGAAGTGGGGGCCTCCAGCCATGAATCAGATGTACTTTTGGCCAAGCCCACAATTTATTACCTGAACTTCAAAGATGGTAATAATAAAAGATAAATTTTATCGTTGAATTCATAGCTTTTTTAGATTAACACAAGCCTGAATTTTCTATTCAGTCTAACTTCAGAAAAATATAGATCAGCAAATGGCAGGTCGGCAATAGCAAAATATCAGTAAGCAAAATATTATCATGGAAAAGAAAAAAAAATTAAGTTAGGAGAAAGACTAAAGAGAACCACAAAATGGCATTGTCCATTGCCTGTTATCAGTTTCTATTGTTAGTTAGGAATTAAAGAAATACATCATTTTCAAAGATACCCTGTCATGTTTCAAGTTCTTTAGGATCTGTAATGGTCTCCTGTCAATTTTGTGTACAGATTTTAAGGTTTGTGGATTTCAATGTACTGAATATTATTATTATTTTTGTGTGGTACTAGGTATTGAATCCAGGGACATTCTACCTCCAAGCTATATCCTTAGCCCTATTTTTTATTCTTTATTTGGAAACAGTGTCATTAAGTTGTGGAGGGTCCTACTAGGTAACTGAGGCTGGCCGTGAGCCTGCAATGCTCTTGTCTCAGCCTCCTAAGTACTGGGATTACAAGCACTCACCATCACGCCTGGCTCTGAATATTATTTTAAATAGCACCCTCAAGTTATATTTCTTAAATACCTGTACCAATAATTTGGACCTCAACATCAAGTTGTAGAAGATGAAATATTGTAGAAACTGTTACTCTGCTTTAAGATGAGACATTGTCTTTTTTTTTTTTTTTCAGTACTGGGGATTGAACTCAGGGAATTCTACCTCTGAGCTACACTCTCAGGCCTATTTTATCTTTTATTTTGAAACAGGATCTCACTAAGTTGTAGAGGACCTCACTAAGTTGCTAAGGCTAGCCTTGAACCTGTGATCCTCTTGTCTCAGCCTTCCAAGTATTGGGATTATAGGTGTGCATCACCATGTCTGGTGAAACACCACTTTTAAGAGTTGAATTCATGTCCCTTTGACATCAATAATGTAAATGATGATTTTATTGTGGTTTAAAATATCCTCTCCTCAAACATGACATTAATTGGAAAATTACTAACAAGCATAAATGATAAAATTTTGAATTGTTGTTGCTTCTGAACTAAGTCATATAGGTCAAACAACTTCTACATCTTGAACCTCAAATACTCTTTTGACAGACTATATGATCCATATATCAATAACAAGGTTCTTTTCAATCCCTAGGTATCTAAGATTGATGAATGCACTGAATTATAAGCATACTCATAACTAATAGATCTGTATTATTTGGTTAGCATTGATTAATAAGCCCCATTAATATCAGTAAGGACTTTCTCATACATAAACATCTGACTGTCTCTTCCTTGGGAGAGGGGGTATTAGGATTGAACTCAGGGGCATTCTACCTCTGAGCTATAATTGTAGCTCTTTTTATTTTTTATTATGAAACAGGGTCTTGCTAAGTTGCTGAGGCTGGCCTCACCTCAAACTTGTAATGCACCTATCTCAGCCTCCCACATACTGGGATTACAGGTGTATACCACCACACCCAGCTTGACTGTCTTATTTTTGTTTGTTTTGTTTTGTTTTTGTGGCACTGGGGATTGAACCCAGAGGCATTCTAACTCCAAGCTACACCCCCAGTCTTATTTTATTTTTACTTTGAAAAAGTAAACCTACAGGGTCTTGTAGGTTGATGAGAGTCTCACTACTTGCTGAGGCTGGTCTCGAACCTGTGATTCCTCCTGTCTCAGCCTCCCAAGTACTGGGATTATAAGCGTGAGCCACCACACCCAGCTGACTGTCTCATTTTAAAGAGGTGGGATGGAATACATAAAGGATGATTCCTTTTCTGTCTGTAACCATTTTTCATCACAGAGTATTTGAAGATGTCTTAAATTTACACAGTATAGTAAAGGATTAAAAGTAACTGTGTATGTGAATGTTCTGCATAAACTTTTATGTAAAAATGCAGCTTACCAATGTGAAGCATTGCTCATAAGACAAAGGTCAAATAAAACTGCCATTTGGATTTCATTGTTATTGGCATACGAGGTTTCTGTTGAACTAAACACATCTATCATGCTGTGCCGATTTTAGGTAAAAAAACAACAACAACAAAAAAAACCTGAACACTTGCAGATCTTGAGCAAAATCCCACTGGTAATTCATGGTGTACTTATTACATAATAAAACTATTATATTTTCAGCTTTCATTTAGTAAAACTTTATATTTTATTCACAAGCCACATGCCCTTTTATTTAAAAGGAGGCCCAGACACTCCTTACGCTTTTATAGGAACTTATTTTTCCATGAGTAAATGATGTGTTTATATGCATATTCACATACTGTTGGCTTATATTTTCAAATATTTCATGTAGATCTCAATTATTTTTAAGGTGATGGGTACTTGAGGTTTTACGGAACTATTTATTAGCAGAATTAAAGACTACTGAAAAAATATTTTAAACTTTTGAATGTAGTTCATACCAGAGAGCCAAAAACAACAAATAGCATCTGCAGGTTAGGCATAAAAATATTTAAATTATCATTACCTTATTTAAACTCACTGTACTATGCATTTAGAAGATAATATAAGCAAAGACCATGTAAATGTTTAGAAATAAGTTATCTTTTCATAAATTAAATAGTTTCTTTTCAGTAGGACAACCAAATTTGTCAATTTATTTCTGGCGACATTGTAGGGTGTTAAAATGCTGTCAGGAATAACACTAAAATGTTTACAGAATTTGGTTTGTGAATTCCAGTAAATGTGTCTACCTGAGAGTCTAAGGAAAACACGTGCTATAAGTGATCTCTTGGGCAAACCACAGCTATGCAGAAAGAAATTAGACTGAGTTGCATTGATGTTGATGTGTTAAACTAAATCATGTATGTAGCAACTAAATCATGTGTATAAGCGTCAATACGTGAGTCTCTTCCTTTTCATTACTAGAAAATTTACATTCCACAGATGACTTATACTTAAAAAGAAGGGTGTAGAGAATGTGTCTGCAGAAATCATAAATGGAGGGCCCTGTTCTTTATGACAGATCATCAGAGTTGGAGGGTGTCTTTCAGGCCCTGGTCTGTTTGAGGTCCTCTTTCTTCCACACTTGACACACTGTAACTGAGTTAAGATCACGGCAAAGGACCGCTGTAGCAGGTCAATGAATTCTTCTCTTTTACAAAGTTATCCTGGAACCTGCCTTATGATCACAAAGCTGTTTTATTAAGTGAAAATTATCTCTCAGAGATTAATTTTGTGACTGGCACATGCATGTATATCACATTACAGAACACATTTATCTATGTGTTAAGAATGCATATAATCCCCTCGTGCATAAATAGCCAAGTCACTCTCCACTTAAATACCATCAAATGAGTCACTTAAATCCTTTTATTTACTCTTTAAGAGTTCTGTGGAACTAAGTATTCCTTGAAATACAGAGATTTTTCTTGCCATTTTATTATAAAGAGATTTGGTCTGAATATTTATCGTTTTTTCTGCGAAAGTACGTATAGTTACTTAGTGTGAAATTTCTAACACCAGTTTTCCACAATTCCCTATAAAGTCAGCACAAAATAGCCACATCTAAGTTATACAGCATCCTACAAAATAGCACATAAAAATTTAAAATATCCTGAGTAATTCCTCCATGGGTATGTGATTCTTTCACATCCCTGACCATCCATGCCATTTGTCTTCATAACTTTAGCTAATAAATCCCTGTTCCAGTGTGCTATAAATTATACATTGTCAAATTTTTCAATATGCTACATTTGAATATTTAGAGTCTTTATAACCTCTTTGGAATAAGCTTATGAGTTGTCAAAGGGAAACAAAATGCTTAAACTCATAGCGTTATGAGTTTCATGTGAAGATGAGTGCAGACGTATCAAACAACACAGGAAAAAAGTCAAAGGAACAATGCATGAGTGGAAAGGTACTCCACGAAAATGGCCAGGTCAGAGGAAACACGTGAATGCCACTATGCAAAGGTCCTGCTTTCTTTCCCAAAGCCTTCTACGCACAATGAGCTTTCTTAGATAGTAAGGCCATCTGGGGCCAAGTATAAATAGTCACTGTGCAGATAGACTAGGGACATGACTAGATTGGTGAACTTCTAGAAATTTTGTGTTTTGGAAAAACTTTTGCAAAGTTCTCATATGAAAATTGACCTACTTCTGGAAGTAGCAATAGCTTAACAAAGTATAATGGGGATCCTGGATTCTTTGGGTTGTTAAATTTTCATTTACCTTTTTTGATAGTTGAGATTTGCCCAGAGAGTAATGGCTGGTTTTTATGATATTTTTCACTTGTGTTACTATTTTCATTTATTTTTCAAGTTTTCTTTGGACAGGAAACAAGATAATTTTTCAGGTTCACAGAAAGATTTGATGTAGACTTCTTAGGAATAAGCTTAGTGTTTAATTAAATCTTTTATCAACAGACAGCAAAAGATAAGGTGTTTATTGATTATTTGCTTATTTCCTTTTCCATTTTATAAATTCACTTTAAAAGGGATATTTTTCCCTTAGATTTTACTTACCTTTTTTAGCTGTGCTTCCAATTTGCTACATTCCTCTTTCTTTTGTTCGATGGCTATTTCTAGAGATTTTAATTTGGAGTCCCTTTTCAGTCCTGCAGAGGCTAACGAAGACGCATGTTCTTTGAGGTCAATTAAACTAGACTGAAAGAAAAAGAATGCTAGTAAGTAAAACACTGCAATTTCTCCTAGCAATGTCTTCAATTTGAATATATTGATTCTAAGCAATAAAGTGTGCATTAGACAGAAAGGGTAAATATAGTCTTGCTAAGGTAACAATAGTCAGCTCTGGGCCAGGAAATTAAAGTTGGCCAGCTTACAGAACCAACCAGGATCTAATTGCTATAGAATTGAATGGGACCAATCATGTGGTCAGTCAGTGCACTTTTCACGTCTCAAAGTCATGCTAATGATACAAGTCCCAAGACGGTCTTTACATATGATGGCAAAACAGACACCCCAAACCTTCCATGTACATTTATTGCTGTCAAGCTGTGCAGTCTCTGAGACAAATATGAAAGAAAATACCAACTTTAATGCTCCCCAAAGGGCAAGTCAAATATAAAAGAAACATCCTATTAAATTTGATCAAATTCCATTTCTTCACCAGAACCATAATCACTGGTTTTTCAAACATCTTCTGGAGAATCAAAGTATTTTAAAAGAAGGGAAGTAATTCAAACAATGCTACGTCCATATATGAAAGTATCGGTGCTAATCTCAGTAGCATGTATAGGGAGGGAGGTGGGGCAGCAGGCTGAGGTGCAGAGGGAAACACGCAGTACTGTGTACATATGTATTTGTATCACATTGAACCTCACTATATGTATAATTACAATGCATTAATGAGAATATTTTAAAAGGATGTTAAAACATCATAAACTACAGAAAATTTAAAAGTGGTTGATAAAAACTCCAGAGTACAATAACCTTTTTGTTCCAGTCTTCTGTAATTTAGATTCAACAGGTAGAATGAATCTCCCCAACTCAGACATTGGTTTACAATATTGTTTCAGTCATTGACCGTGCTCAGAAACCAAGGGCTTCCATTTATGGTCTGAATTCCAAAAGCTGAAGAAACAAATACTTGCATATATCTCTGAACATACTTTCCTGCTTACAAGGGAAAAGTTCATTACCAAATATGAAATGATTAGCAACAATTAACTACGTGACTACAATGTTAAGGTGTCAGCCAAAATCAGATAGTATGTATTTCCTTTTTATCCATTTGTGGCACTTAAGGAGATGCTAAGCACACAGTGATCTCTTTGTAAACAGTAATATTTTATGTGAGGCTGCTTCATGGACAACCTTGAAGATGATGGGTATCATCACCCAGCAAGATGCTCCTTGTCACTCTGGGAGGACAGCGTACATGTTTTCATTTTCCAGATCTGGAAACATAGGCTCAAGTTAGCCGACTGTCTTATCAAAGGCCACCAAGCTATTAACGGCAGATACAAGTCTCAAACCCTGGTCTATAATTCTGATTTCATATTGCTTCCACTGAAACAAGAGATCGCATAATCTAGTCATTTTGTTGAAGTGAAGACATATCATCTAACTACAACTCTGTTGTTCTTCATATATTTTATATTGCCAGTTTTGATGGCCAGTTTCAGTGAGCTTAGTTAGGCTACAATCCCTGTTAATCTAGGCGTTGCTGTGAAGGTAGTTTGTAGACATGACTAACATCTGTAATCAGCGGTCTTTAAGGAGATTATCCCAGGTACCCTCATGAGCAGAACTCAGAGGAGAGGAAATTCTACCTGTGAGTTACAGCACTAATCTCTGTCTGAGAGTTTTCAGCCTCCTCTACAGTTTGAACTTTAAGTGAGCACTATCATTGATATTTAATCAAGGATCATGGGACTTTGAAAACAAATCATAAAATCCTCTGAGCCACACAAGTGTGGTGGGACACAAAAGAAAGTTCCAAGGAGCAGCATTGTGTGCAGTAGCAGAACAGAGAAGATGTCCACAGAGCGACAGTGATGAAGGAAGTTACAGGAAGTATTTCCATTTGAATTCACACAGCTTTACAAGAGAAAGGTGACCATGTTCCCTAAGCGTCTGCATAGTCGCTTCCACTGCCCAGTCTCTCTCAGCTGCAAGGAGCAGGGCTATGAGAACTGTCAATGGAATTCATGTGTTTTTCCAGGCTCACCTCTTTCTCTGTGAGTTCAGCTTGTAAAGCATTGACCTTCTCTTTCAGGTCCTTGTTCTCTTTGCGGAAGGATTCTATCTCTTCTAATCTTTCCCGGTCATCTCTCTCCCGCTGTTCTTTCAAACGCTCAATTATTCTTTCCTGTGAAGCAATAATCAAAAAAGAAGAGGTGAGAGCCCATCAGATGCATGCCAAAGTACATTACAAAAGAAAATAAAAGCCAGGTGTGGTGGCGCACGCACTTGTAATTCCAGTACTTGGGAGGCTGAGACCGGAGGATCCGGGTTCGTGGCCAGCCTGAGCTATCTAGTGAGGCACTTCGCAACTTAGTGAGACCCTGTTTCAAAATAAAGAATGAAAAATAGGGCTGGGGGTATAGCTTGGAGGTAGAATGCCCCTGAGTTCGATCCCCAGTACTGCAAAAAAAAAAAAAAAATTGGGTTTGTGGAAAGAGGCTATGCATACCAGCATTTGGGAAAGATGATCAATATAGCTTTTGACTCCTTAGTATAATTTAGCATCACAGGGTCACTTTAACAAGTTCAAGCTCTGAGGCTGGACTTGGTTCATGATGTTATCTGGAAAATCACAGAGCAGTTCTGGAAGATAGAAGTCCAGGCACTAAGGACTCTAGACTTGCTGAAGACTCGCACAGACAAAAGGAAGAAGCAGAACCTGGCTCTCATCTCAGCCCTCTTTGCTTGGCCTGCCCATTTGGCATCAAAAGGCCGCTAGTTTCTGAAGATTCTTCTCTGGATAGACAGTGAACAAAACTGGGGCAGAATATAGCCCTCCAAGACTTAAGCCAGAACATACAATGAAAACTTAAGACAAAATAAAGAATACGGCCTTGTGTGTGGGACTTTTTTCAATATACTTATAGATGTTACTTCTGTGTTTTTTCAATGACTTCTTGCCAGTCAGTAGAGACTCTAAAACACTGGTTCAGTTTGAGCAAAATTCAGACCAGGTCATTCCTGGACTGAGGGTTTGCTACACGCTGTGACATGCCTTTTTCATCAGGCGTCATCCCAAACTCAAGGGCCGAGCCAGTGCTCCGGGGACAGCATGGAGGAAACCCAGAGAGGCCATGGCCTCGTCCAAGGTAACCAACTTCAAAACAAAAGACCCAATCTGGACCCTCTGATGCTTAGCCATGCTCATGAGACCATGTTGCCACAAACATACCCCTGGACCGTTCAAGGGGTATGAGGATCTGTCTGCCTTTCCATTTCACACTCTAATAAAAATATTAGTCTGGTAGATATGTTTAACAAATATATGGAAACTAATATTAAAGCAAGACCATTTCTTTTAAATTGGGGTATGGGGTAGGAATTCCATCTGGGTAAAACTTGAGTTAAATTTATGAAATAAGAAGTTACAACAGTGATCTGAACATCCTTTTAGATGACCATGTTAGAAAAAGATTGTATAATAACCCCTCTAAGGATCCTGATGTGATCTTTCCCTCCCTCCCTTCCTCCCTTCCTCCCTCCCTTCCTTCCTCCCTTCCTTCCTTCCTTCCTTCCTTCCTTCCTTCCTTCCTTCCTTCCTTCTTTTGGTACTGGGAATTGAACCTAGGACTATTCTACCTCTGACCTACACCCCCAGCCCTTTTTATTTATTTATTTTTTTATTTTGAAACAGGGTCTCACTAAGTGGCTGAGGCTGGCCTCAAACCTGTGATCCTCCTATCTCAGCCTCCCAAGTACTGAAATCATAGGCAAGTGCCACCACACCCTGCTCTTTGATATTTATATAAGTACACAGTACAAGGCAATGCCAGACACACAAGACAACTATAAACCAATGTTTGGTGCAGAGGGAAATTAGTTTGAACAGAGCTTCTGACTTAAGACCACTTGAAGAAACAGCTGTGCCATCCCAATGACAACAATCTATGTATCCAATGCTTTTGAAGGTTAAAAAAAAGTATCATTATTCTTTTGCAATTATTTAAAAACACTGTAATGATATACATTATTATGAAAATAGAAGTGGAGATAATTGAATTGCCTATATTTGTTCTCCTTGGTTACAGCCCCTTTTCACCCTGCCTGTGACAGTGACGAGTTGATGATCGTGTAACCTATAAAAGAAGGAAATGGCCAGTCACAGCCTGGTATGCCTCTCAAGAGCACTGACCTGAGCCCGGGCTACCTCTGCCTAAATGACAGCCGGCTCCCTGGCCACCAGGCCCTCTCTGTCCCATCACTTCCACCACACGGCTGTTGGAGTGACATTGCTAAAGCTCCAATGCACTGTGTTGCCTCATTGCTTGGAAACCCTCTAGGAGCCCTTCTGGCCAGACACGGCATTTATTCCCACTCAACCCTCTTCATACACTGTCGCTGCACGGCCAATCTCCCAGCCCAGCCTTCTGGAGGGCGACCTTTCTTTCTAACCCACATTGGACAAACTATTTGGCATAAAAGAGGCAAATGGGAGGACAGAGAACTCAAATTAGGATCATCTTGGCATCAAAGGAAGGGCTGTAAAATTAAGCATTTGTGTTAACACCATCAAGCATCAGAGTCATTGGGAAAGTAAACTAATTCGTTCTAAGAACTGGTACTACTGACTGGGCATTGATGACAAAAAATATCAGTAAGACCTGTAAGGTTTCTAAACATTATTGATGAGTCAATGCTACAAAATATGTCTCTGTCGATCACAAAGCTAATTTTAACTGTCAGCCGCACAGGGCCAGATGTCAAAAACATGTGTTAAAAGGCCTTAATATGCCATGATCTCGTTGATTAACAGCTAACTTGCAGAAATTCCAACAGTATGTTCTTGTTTTAGCCTTATTTGCATTGGCAAGTGCTCCCTGTGCACACATTCGGCCCTGCACAGGTCTAATCTATTTGTGCTTTATCACTGTGGCCTCCAACTCTGCTATCTGGCTTTTTCAACTGCTTATCTGCTAGGGCTAGGGAGTTACAGCCAGGCTTGGCAAGACCAGCTTTATAAATATGGCGGGTTCTGTCTTCTGAGCTTCTGTGTGTCAATCCCAGAACTAAGTCATATTCAGTCTTTCTTTTGTGGTGCTGGGAATTTAACTCAGAACCTTGTGCATGCCAGGTGAACACTCTGCCACTAAGCCACATCCCCAGCCCAACCCATATTCAATCTTAACTCACTGAGCAGCATCATTTTTTGTATACTCTCAACAGGTGAATATATTCCTAAAAATTAAAAGGAAAAGCACAACCCCAGAATGCCATAATCCAAGGGAAATGGCAAATAGTACCTGATGGATTCTATCCATCAGCTGAAAGAGAGTGAATAATTAAACATACTTACGGCTCCATAAGAGTTTACTATTCATTTTATTTGTTTCACCCCATTCCTTGTTCTAGAAGATCTATTTAATTAGAGGTAGATTTGTGAGAGGGAAAACACTAAAATTTATATTGTAATGTTCTCATACACACAGATATCAGAAAGTTTGAGTACTGCCAGGCGTGGTGGCGCACGCTTGTAATCCCAGCATTTGAGAGGCTGAGACCGGAGGATCAGGGTTTGCGGCCAGCCTCAGCTACCTAGTGAGGCACTCCGCAACTTAGTGAGACCCTGTTTCAAAATAAAGAATAAAAAATAGGGCTAGGGGTGTAGCTCAAAAGTAGAAAGCCCCTGAATTCAATCCCCAGTACCGCAAAAAAAAAAAAAAAAAAAAAGAAAGTTTGAGTATTAGTCCTATTCCATCACTCCTGCACTAGTGTTAGATAGTGTTATGGTTAGATAGGTTAGATATAGAATGTTCCCTGAAAAGCTCATGTATTAATGTTCAGAGTTGACATAATTAAGTTGTGAGGGTTGCCGTCTCATCAGTGGAGAAATCCATTGTAGTGGATTTACTGGGTAGTAACCTAGGCAGGTAGAGTTGGGCTGGAAGATGTTGGTCACTGGTGGTGTGGTTTTGGAAACTGTGGCATGTGTCCTTGAAGCCCCTCTCTCTCTTTCTTTTGCTTCCAACCTCCATGATGCGAGAGCACAGCCTCGCACGCCCCCCCCTCCCCTCTGCTTTCCACTGCCATGTCCTGAGCTCTGCAGACCTGGCCTAACATGAACTGAATCCCTAAAATGTACAAAATAAATATTCCTTTCTTTAAGTTATATGGCCAAGTATTTGGGGTTATTCAGTGATAATGTTCACCAAGACACATGGGTAGTCCAAGACAGGCCACAGAGCCTCAATCAAGCGCAACCTTGACAGGTAGAGGTGGCTTTGGAAGTGCTGGGGTTAGCAGTCATGTATCCACAACAGATTAATATCTTCCCAGGCCCACAGGTGGGGAATGATGCTGCCCATGTCTAGAATATTCATTTTTGGGCAAGTCATTTCACCTCATTGAGCCTATCTCTCATATTTAAAATAGAAAAGCATGAATTTAGTGTTTCTTGAAATGTGGTCTTATACACTTTTATCAAAATTTAATCAGAATCCCCTTTATTAGAATCCCTAAGCATGTTTAAAAATCACAGGTTTCTGGGCTTCAAGGTGGAGCAACTGAATCAGAATCTCCAGGAAAAGGGACTCAGGGAACTGTCTTTTAAGAAGCTCCTTAGGTGATAAGATTATTTGGGTAGGTAAAATAAACTGTTTATTTGATAATCACTGGAATAAATACTCAAATTTCCTACGGTTTGTCCTATGATAGAGAAACTTGTCATTTCCTATTCAATGGTTTTATCTGTGCTTTTCAAATATACCACCATTCTGATATTGGTACCTTATGAAAATCCCTCCAAATATACTGCTCAGTGTCCACTGCTACTCTTCATTGTTGTGAAAAGCTAAAAGTCAGATACAAATATTATTCACAACCAAATAGTTCACAGGCTGAGGTTGGCTCACAGCCCTATTTTATTTGACTTGAGCATCATAATTTTCTTTTTTTAATTCTGAACTCAAATGTTTTGAGATATGTAAAAACGATCTAGCTTGCCTTAGTCACCAGCAGTCACTGCTACATCTCACCAAACCTATTTCCCTCATTTTTGTTTCCTGCCTGATGCATCTAGACAGCTAAGTTCTCAACTCCTCATTCATAGTCCAGTTCAGATGTCACGTGCCTGAGACAGTGGATCTGCAAACTGAATAAGTCATTGTCAAGGTAGTTCCAGGAGAGAATGACACTTAGGGGTTAGGTAATCCAAATGTGCATTTTGAAGATGATGTCTTGAGAGGCCCTGAGGGAGGAGACTTGCCCCATGTAACATGACCATCCAGCAGAGAAGTCTGGGGCAGCCAGCCTCCTGTAGACCTTGCTCTGCTCTCCTTCCAACACCCCCACAGCCTCAAAGGAAGTACTTAAATAAAAAGAGAGCAGTTTTGGATTTGAGAATTGTTTGGGGAATTTAAACTAGAATAAATCAAATCTTAATAGGGTTGGGGGTAGAGGGAGAAGATAAAATCTTGCCAAGAATCCACAACATGGAAAATTATATGGTATATGTTTACTTTTGTCAATTTTTGCTCCTGTGAATTTTAACAAAGAAATCAAGAGGAAGGAATGAGGTGACATCACATTACCTAAAAAATGTACACGTAATCTTAACAGTTTTTGAACGAACATCCCTCACTCTAATTTTACAGACAGAATCAGTACAAAGAGTTCTGAAAATAAATTCTTGAAAACTGAAAGAATCTTTCTTTGAAGTCATCTTATTTTAAATATTTTATGCTTTTAAATAAAATCATGTAATTATTGTAATTTGTGTGTGTGTGTGTGTGTGTGTGTGTGAGAAAGAGAGAGAGAGAGAGAGAGAGAGAGAGAGAGAGAGAGAGAGAGAGAAAGAGAAATCCATTCTACCTCCAAGCTATACCCCTGACCTTATTTTTATTTTGAAACAAGTTATTTAGAGCCCCACTAAGTTGTTGAGGCTGGCCTCGAACCTGCAGTCCTCATGTCTCAGCCTCCCAAGTACTGGGATTACGGACATGCACCACCACACCACTTATAATTTAATCTTAAAGTTATAATCTTACAGTTTATAATGGGACCATGAAGATTACCTAGACACAGAGCTGTTGGTCTTTTCTGAGCTGAGCAGTGTTTCCCACACTAGAAGGCACTTCACAAAGACCTGGAGAGTTTGCTCAAGTGCATATTTCCAGGCCCTACTCAAGGTTTGGATTCCACAGGTATTGATGGATCCTAACACTTGAGATTCCATCAGCCACCGCCTGGTAATTCTGAAGTAACTGCAGAGAAATCTTCTTCAAGATACACTGGTTTAGGGATGCTCTGGGCCACTTAATCTAATCCGCCCATTCAACAAAAGTGAAATTTGAGGGTCTGAAAGGGAGAATAACTTGCCAGTGTCACCCAGTTAGTTACTGGCAGATATGGCAATGACCCCTATGTCCCCTTCTACTGGACCTCATTACCCCAGAATTTATTATCATAACAGGGGATATAGGAAAAGATACTGCTACTGTCGTAGTACACCCAAAAGGAAAACCCTGCATCAAACACTGTCTGTGGGAAAGTCCTGCAAAGTGCAACAGAATTAAAAATGATGAGAAAGACAAGGGAAAAGAACACAAAAGGGCCTGTCTGCACATTTTAAAAGCTAAGATTTCTTTTGTTTCAACCTGAATTTGAAAATAATGGCAGTAACATGGGCCTAAAACCTGTACAAACACCATGCATGTCTGACCCGCAAAGTAAGCTGTTCCTCAGAATCCCTAAAGAACTTTACCTGTTGTGGGCCAGGATATAAAACATGGAAATTCAACTATAAGGATGATACCTACAATAGATGTCCAGGGAATGAATGAACTAACTCCACCAGCATGATCTGTACTGGAAATCATTTTAAAAGTCAGTAAACATCAGAATGACTTATTTGCTTAATGGATTTCATTAACCCATTCTTTCTTTCATTCTTAAGTTATTCATTCTTTTTACTTCTTAATTCATTTTTACTTATTGAAAGTAATTTCTGGATATGGTGGTACACACCTCTAATCCCAGGTTGAGCAACCTAGTGAGATGAGACCCTGTTTCCAAAATTAAAAAAAAAATTTTTTTTAAAGGGCTGGAAGTTTAGCTTAGAGGTAGGATGCCCCTAAATTCAATCCTAAGTACTACAGGGGAAAAAAAGGTATTTCCTTTTTTTTTTTTTTTTTTAAGGCTGGCAGTAAACCTGGATCTTCGGGTCTCAGACTCCCAAGTACTGGGATGACTGCACCACCACACCAGGCTAATTCTTTTAAATGTAAATCAGAAAGAAAGCCTTAGAATTCCCTGCCATCCCCAAAACAGTGAAGGCCAATTTTTAAACTTCTTAAAATGCCCTGGGAGACAAGCTGTCCTTCTTTTCCCTACCCCCTGCACTTGCTCGCCCCTCTACCTAGTTTGCCCTTCTTCCTGAAGGGTTAGGGTTCACTTCTCACGTCCTCCAGGTTTTTCCTTAAATGTCACCTTCCTGGCCCTTATCTGGCTGCTCCTCCTGGCAGTCCTTGTCCCCTCCCTGCTTTCTTTTCATTTATGGAAATTATGATCCTCTGAAATCCTACATATGTCATTATTTGTTTATTGTCCTTTTCTCCTTTACCCCATTAGAATTTGAAGTCTGTAAGGGCCAGAAATTTAGTCCATTCTCTTTTCTGCTGCATCCCAGTGTCCACATTAGCACCTGTCCATGGAAGGGGCTCACTCAGCCAGCACCCAATATCTACCGAGCAGACCCCATAACGATACCGTGCAGGGTAGTGGAGATAGCAAGCTAACACACATGCACAGGGTATGCTGCTGAGGTTGGACTCAAGCAGAGAAGACCAATTCATCACATAAAACAAATGCACAAAAAATTAAGACTGTAACAAGAGCTCTGAGAAGCTCATGGTGCTCAGGAGAACACAACGGAGGTTCCTAGCAGGTGTCTCCAAGGAATGATTCATATAATAATAATAATAATAATAATAATAATAATAATAATATTTCCCCTGTTATAAATGAAGAAACTGAGGGAATCATAGGTTAAGTCACTTTTCCAAAGTATTAAGGGCCAGACCTAAGTTTTGAAGCCAGTCTATCTCTAGAGTCCACATTCTTGACTACTGTGAACACAACCTCTCAGGAAGCTGACCTCTCAGAAACAGAAGACTTAAATCTGCAGAGTAAAGCACATTCTTGTGCGGGGTGAGAGCAAGTCCTGGCAAGAGAACATGGTACACCTGAAAATCTAGAAGGCCTACGGAGCTAAAACACAGGAAAACGGAAGGGCCGTGATGCTGGAAACGGAGGCTGTCGGGAAGCAGACAGACAGAGAGGTGCTGGTCAGAAAAGAGCCAGCTCTCAGCCAGGTGTGGTGGTGCACCTCTCTGATCCAGCTACTTGGGAGGCTGAGACAGGAGGATTGCAGGTTTGAGGCCAGCCTCATCAACTTAGTGAGATCTTCAGCAACTTAGCAAGACCCTGTTTCAAAATAAAATAGGTTTGGGGGTGTAGCTCAGGTAGAACACCCCTGGGTTCAATCCGCAGTACTACACATTCAAAAAAGAAAGGAAGGAAAGAAGGGGGAAGGGAAGGAGGGAGGGAGGGAGGAAAGGAGGGAGGAAGGAAGAAAGGAAGGAAGGAAGGAAGGAAGGAAGGAAGGAAGGAAGGAAGGAAGGAAGGAAGGAAGGAAGGAAGGAAAGAAGGAAGGAAGACCAAAGAGAAGGAAAGGAAAGTGCCAGCTCAGATGGAGGGAAGCACCCCATGGTACACGTTAAGGATTCTAGTTTTTATCATCCTAAAAGTAATGACAAGCTACTGAGAAATTTTTTCAGGAGCACCAAGGGTGCTGTGATCAGATCTGCATTTACAGTCTGCCCTGCAGAGTGCCAGTCTGTGGAGGGGGCTGGTCTGGCCCTGGGAGGTCATGCTAGGGAATGGGGAGAGCACGCAGATCTGCCGCGCTTGGATCTGCGCCTGCCTCCTGCCTGTTTCTCTTGATCGTGACCCCAGCTCACCTTCTCCGACAGAGCCTCCTCTAGTGTTGCCAGGGCAGTGTCCGTGTTACTGGAGTCCGTCTGCAGGGACTTCACTCTGTCCTTCAGGTTGGTCAGTTGCTTGTCTTTATCCCTAAGTTGTTCTTGCAAGTTTTCAATCTAAAAATAAAGATCACCATATTTAATACATTTTATTATATATTCAGGGCAAAGATTCCTGAAATGGAAGTATTAAAAAAAAAATAGACCTGAGCCAGGTGTGGTGGAGCACACTGATAATTCCAGTACTTGGGAGGTTGAGAAAGGAGGGTTGCAGGTTTGAGGTCAGCCTCAGCAACTTAGCAAGGCCCTCTGCAACTTGGTGAGACCTTGTTTCAAAATAAAATAGGGCTGGGAGTGTAGCTCAGAGATAGAATACTCCTGAATTCAATCCTAGTACCAAAAAATAAATATAAAAATTGGCCTAAAATTATGGACACTATCAGTATTACTAGGTTATGCTTTGACTTAGACTCAACATTTTGATGAGACTTTTATTCTTCCATTTAATTCAACTTTGTATTTAGATGGCAATATAGGTGAGCAGAATATCTTCTATGCACATAAACGCAAGCCTTTGGGTATGCAAGCACCATTATTTGTATCTGTTTCTAATCAGACTTTAAGTTTCAAGTCCATAGACTTAACCTTGAGACAATGAACCAGAAAAAAGAAATGTTTACCCAGGATGAATTCATTCATTGAACAGACTGAGCCGGTGCCCGTTCTGCACCAAGCACCATATTAGTCCACAGCCGAGCCATGTAGTCATTGACTGGCTCCTTACTCAGTATTAAGCTTTGTGATATGCCAAGCGTTGTCAAGTGGCTGTTTCAAAGTAACCACATGAAAAGCCAAGTAGGTTATCACCAGCAGACTGTTAATGGGAAGAACTTGTGATATAAGTCATATGTACAAGCACTAAACACTCCATTTGGCAACTAAGTCATGTGCTGGCAACCAACCAGGCACTTTTATCTAGTATCTGAGCCTGAAATAAACAAGCCGAAAGGCCGATTATAACGCCTGCCCAGCGGCAGCAGCAAGGCCTCCTCCCGGGCATCGCGTCCATTATCATTCATGTTTTTATTCTCTGCTTTCAAACCATGTATTTCTTATCTAAGGATTTTTAAAAAGCCCCACTATACAAACAATTTATTCATATTAAGGGTTTTAAAATGACAAGGAAAAAAAGCAGTACAACTCTAAGATAAGTCCATTCAAAATATTTGTATTCTGCACCCAGCTTTCTCAGGGAATCATTCCAAATGCATGTTCCACAATGTATGACTCCAGCAAATTTTGTGATCCGCTGACTCTTTTAGTGTGAATCTAGAATGGCAACACAAATAAAGCAGGTAGTGGCGGTGGTAAGGAGTGGATGGTAACAGTGCGGGCAGTGGCAGTGCAGATGTGGCGAGGGCTGTACAGCCAAAAACAGTGACTGCTGAGCCCCAGCTCATGGATTTCCAATGGCTACCATAGATGTGGGCTAACAAAGAGAGGTCTTCTTTCCTTTCCTTCCCTTCTTCTCTCTCTCCATCCATCCCTTCCATCTTTCCTTCTATCCTTTCTTTCTTCTCCTTCTGCCTATAAGACATCCTAAAACTCAGGTTATAGGTTCAAATAGTTAAGCTTCACGTACATCAGAACGCAGGGTTCCCCCATCCAGCTGCCACCGTGAGAATTCACAATCCCTCCTGGGAAAGAACAGGCGCTCGGAAGAAAGACATCATCTCCAGTGAAAATGGAGGCTTCCTCCTTGCCAGGCCAGTGTCTGCGTGTTACGCACCACAGCAAGTTTGGCATAAGAAAATGACAGTAGTTATGTGGAAGAAGCCAGCAGCTGAGAAGACCGATTTTCGGAGAGAGTGAACATGAATACTTTGACTAGATCCACACCCACAGACACACTTTTGTACAGGTGCATGTGCATATACATGACACTTTTTAGCACACTGATTGAGCACACTGTCTCACCCTCAAAAACAGTCCCTGAGCAGGGGAAGGGAGACTTTCTCTCAACTCATTGGCCCTGGGGCGGGGATAGGCATTGATTTATAGGGAGTATGGGTACTGGAAATAGAAGTCAAAGGAGACTGGCTGTGAGCATATTGAGACTGCAGGGGGCCTTCCCAAATAGTGGGGAGACTAATGAGGCCGGGGCTCAGGGGTCCTCTTGGCATGCAGGTGGGGTCTGAGAGCGGGAGAAATGTGGGATGGTGAGAACTGAGGACTGCAGGTGGCATCTCTATTTATCTTAACTCTAAGACTCCAGCAGAAAAGCAATGACACTGCAGGCAAGACTGACGGAGGGATGCACCGCTTTAAGAAATGCTGAGCAAAGATCATCAGGAACGGTCCTTAAGAGAGAAAAACAAGGTGCAGAACAGAGTGGAGAAGTCTCTTGCATAAATAAAAACAAGTCTATAGACAAATACATATATCTGGGGAGAAAAAGATCACAAGAAATTTTAACAGTTGAGGGCAGGGTATTAGAGGCAGGAATAGAGGGGAAGAGGGGAGCTTCTGGGTTTTTTTGTTTTGTTTTGTTTTTGTTTATTTTTTTCCCATTTGTATAGTTGTCAGCTTGAAGTTTCTAACCTTATGGATTTTCTTCTTTTTTTTTTTTTAACATCAACCAGGGTTATTTAGTTGATGAGACTGTGGGTTATTTTTAGTTTATATTTGTATATAAAAATAATAAATATTAACTATGTAGGTAAATAACACAAATGCGCTCAAAACTAAATTGTCCAAGTGCCATGGTTTGGTTCTGGTTCAAACCTCAAAGGTTCATGTGCTGAAAGCGTGGTCCTCAGTGTGGTGGTGCTGAGAGACAGTGGAACCTTTAAGAGGTGTGTCTAGTGGAAGTGATTATGTCATGGGGCAACCCTCTCAAGAAGCGATTTATGCTGTGGTGCAGATGGGTCAGGTCTCATGGAACTGTCTTAGTTCTCCCAGTGTGGATTGTTACAAAGGAGCAGCCTCTTGCGTCTTCTCATGTCACGTGACCTCTGGCTCTAACCTGTGCTTCCACTGCACAATGCCACCTGCCATGTTGGTATTGTGATGCAGCCAGAAGGTCATCACCAGAGGCTGAGGCTAAAGCCCTGTACTTGGGCTTCCAGAACTGTGAGCTAAATAAACATCATTACGCTATAAAGTACCCAGTGTCAGGTATTTTGTAATTTGTACGGCAGCTCAAAAAAGACTAAGACATGAAGCTACCAGCAATGGAAGATCGGATGTACATTTAAACCATTGGCTATTATGCCAGTATTTAAAAATCATACTTTCATACAATTGCTAACTAAGTAAGTGGAAATGGTAGAATCTTGTGGGAGGAAAAACATAGAATATAAAATGATATATTACTTTTGTCAAAAGAAAAAAATGCTTGCACAGGACAAAAAATATATATAAGAGAAACCCATCAAAATGTTTTATCTGGTAATGAGGTGATTATTTTGCTTTTTTCCTTCATGCTTTTCTTTATATGCCAACTTGTTTTCCTTGAACATAATAGAATAAAAAGAAACTTTCAACCTAACAATAAAATACTGAAATAGTTCTTTAAATGAGTTTTAAACACTAAGTTTTGTTTTTTTAAAAGGTTTCATTGCAGGAGGAAATGTTCCTTTGTTACTCCAAAAAAAACTAAATTCTTTAAATTTTAAGAGACTCGGGGGGAATGTAAAATTTTGTATCTTTTAGAAAATTACTGTGCAGCTTTCTCATGTTCTCAAATTATGAATTTTTCAAGAAAATGCATGAGACTCTTTTCTTCAAAGGGTGAAGTTGTACAAGTCAAATAATCAGGAATTGGAAAAGAAGTGAATTGAAAACCAGGGTTAGGATGGAGAGACAAGAAGTGGAGAGTGAGAATGTTTTGAGAAATCCCGCATGTTGCAAAGTAATACAATCCACCACAGAAACACGAAAACAGCTCACTGGTCACTGTGACTACTGAAGCCAGAGCTGGGCCTGTGCACAAGAGGCCTGGAGAAGCACCCATGACTTGCCACCGAGCAAAGCAGCTTTTGGCTCACAGCAAAGCGGACTCAAAGGGGCTGGTACAGGAAATGTGCAATCTACTGAAACAGACCACTGCACAGAGGGCAAGGTGGGAGAGAGGTCCTGGAGGTCACTTGACAGCCCTACTCAGAGGGCTTTAAGCTGAATCCTGAAGCACTTGCCTCCGAGCCTGCTCAAGAGCTGATGGGGCCCTTGATTCTTGGCCCGCCAAGCCTAAGGAGGGCCAGTGACCAAAGAGGGACTTTATCATAGGTTTCCAAACAAGTCCTGTTGCAGCACAAAAGAACCTGCTGCATAGCCCTAGATCCTGAAGATTTTCTCCTGTAGTCTTTCCCTAAGATTTACAGTTTTATATTTTACATTTCAGTTCATGATCTGCTTAGAGTTAGTTAATGAAAAATAAAGCATGAAGTTCAAGCCGGTGTATCTTTATTGCTTATAACTGTCCAATTGAGTCAATGCCATTTGTTAAGATGATTATCTTTTACTCCAGTGAAATATTTTTTCATCTTTGTACAATGTCAGGCATATTTGTGTGGGTGTATTTCTGAGTTCTCTATTCTGTCTCACTGAACTATGTCTCTGTCTCTCAAATAATACTATGTATACTACAGTAAGGCTTAATATTAGTAGAGTGATTCCTCCCACCTCATTTTTTCAAGATTTCTAAATTATCCTGGGTTTATGGCTTTTCCTAAAAATTTTATGAAATTTTATAATGTTTGTCTATGTCAACAAAAAAACCTTGGTGAGATTTTGATAGGAATTTCATGAAAGCCATAGCTCAACTGGGCAAAACTGACACCTTTCCTATATGGAGTCTTCCAAAATCCATGAATATAGTATATATCTCAGTTCAGATAGATCCTCTTTAATTATTCTTAATTATTCTCATTAACATTTTATAAGTTTCATTAAAAAGATCCTGTACACATTTTGAAAAGTTCATATGTAAGTATCATATTTTTTTGGAGTAATTATAAGTAATATTATTTTTTTAAATTTAGCTTCCACAATATTCACTGTTAATATGTAAAAATGTAATTAATTCTTATGTGTTGATAATGAGACCTTACTGAACTCACCTATTCGTTCTAGGAGTATGGTTTTTATTTCTCTGTTTGCTTTTCAAGATTCCTCAAGATTGTTTATGTAGACAACCAGGCCATCTACATAAAAGGGTAGTTTTCTTTTTCTTTCCTTACTGCAGTGGCTAGAGCCTCAGAATACAATGTCACACAGTGATAGTGAAGGTAGACATCTTTGCCTTTATGTACCTGAATTTAGAGGTAATATATTGAGTCCTAATGGTAAAATAAAGATATCAGTAATAGGTACTCTATAGACATGCTTCAGTAAGTTGAAAGAGTTCTCCTCTATTTCTAACCTACTAAGAGTTTTTATTGTGAATAGATGTTCAACTTTATAATTTTTTTGTTACTTAATATGGTAATTTTTTATTTTTCTTTATTATGTTTAGATAGTGGATTACAATGACTGATTTTTTAATGTTGAACCAGGCTTGGAATAAATCCTACTTGATCATGGTATATTATTCTCTTTATACATTTTTAAATTAATTTGTTAATATTTTATTGAATATTTTTATATCTAAGTTTATGAGAGCTAGCAGTCAGAGGGCTTTCAGGGGGTAATTTTATTTGCTTATGTGTTTTGGGTGCTTTTTCAGGTTTAGCTATCAAGAAATTACTGGGCTCAGCCTGGTACAGTGGTATATGCCTGTAATCCCAGTACTTGGGAAGCTAAAACAGGAAGATCACAGATTTGAGGTCAACCTGCAGCAACTTAACAAAGCCCTGTTTCAAAATAAAAAAACAAGAAGGGTTGCAGCTCAGTGGTGGAAGGCCCCCTGGGTTCAATAGGAAGGAAGGAAGGAAGGAAGGAAGGAAGGAAGGAAGGAAGGAAGGAAGGAAGGAAGGAAGGAAGGAAGGAAGGAAGGAAGGAAGGAAGGAAGGGAGGGAGGGAGGGGGGGAGGGAGGG
>PVLC010009687.1:0-53269 GCA_004027655.1 Graphiurus murinus | reverse complement strand
TGTTTTTGCATTTGAAAATTAAAAGGAAAATGTTAACCCACAAAAAACAGGTAAATTAATATATGATATATTCAAAGTGCATACTAATAATGAGCTTATGTAGTTCTTGAGGCAATTCATACTATATCAAGTTATATATTATTATAATATTTCTAAGCTTGCCATGTAGAATATCAAATATTATATTCTAAGGTGAATTATATGAATGTTTCTAAAATTAATTTATGTGACTAATTTTTTATTGAAAACTGCAAACTTTTCTTGTTTTGTGCTAAAATTCCAAAGTTAACCTAGTAACAGTACAAGTTATTTAGAATTTAAGTCATTTTAGTGCTACGTTAGTACTAAATAATAGCATAATACTAAAATCAATAAAGCAACAAATACATTGCACTAATGCTGCAAATGACTTCTCAGCAGAACTTTATATTTTTTCCTGGCTCACTGAGTTATGATTGATAAAGAAAGATGCTATATAGTGAGAGTGTACAAGTTGTATACTATAGAACTTACTATATTTATGCATTGTGAAATAAGCAACAAGCTAGGTAATTAACACACTCACTACTCATGTGATTACCATTGTATATGTGTGTGGTGAGAATACTTATCATCTATTCTTGCAGCAGATTTCTAGTACACAATATATTATTAGTTATAATGGCCATACTTTACATTAGATCCATAGGACTTATTTCTTATACCTGAAATTTGCAACCCATTACAAATTCTCCTAATTAAAGCATCATCAATCCCTGGAAACCAGTCCTCAACATTTTTGTTCCTTAGTTCAACTGTTGAGATACTACATACCAGTGACATCATATGGTAGGTATTCATTTTTCCTAATAGATTTAGAACTTAGTGTAATTTTCCCCAAATTCATCCATGCCATAAAAATGGCCTCATATTCTTCTTTTTAAATGTGAATAATATTCTATAATGTGTGTGTCCCATTTTCTTTATCCATTCATCAGCTGATGGACACATAGGTTGTTTCTATATTTCACTATTGTGAATAATGCTGCAGTGAACACAATAGTGCAGATACATTATTAAGATAGTGATTTCAGCTGGACACCAGAGCACATGCTTGTAATTCCAGTGTTCAAGAGGCTGAAAAAAGGGAATTACAGGGAGGATTACAGGTGCCATGCCAACCTCAGCAACGTAGACCCTCAGTCACTGAGAGGTCCTGTTTCAAAATTTTAAAAATAGCTGGGGATGTAAATCAGAGGTAGAATGCATTTATGTTCAATACCCAGCACCAAAAAACCCCCCATAAAAATAAAAATAGTGGTTTTATGGATGTAGCTAAGTGGTAGAGCAATTGCCTAGCATGCCTGAGGCCCTGGGTTAAATCCCCCTCACTGTAACAACAATAACGTGAGGCAAGGTGGCAATGTTATTTTCTTTATACATATACACACCAATCTAACAGGAGTGCTGGATCATATGGTGGTTCTACTTTTATTTTTTTGAGAAAACTTCATGTTGTTTTTCATAATGTTTGCAGCAGTTTGCATTCCCATAGACAATGCACAAGGGTTTCATTCCCCCACATCTTTACCAACATTTATTTCTTTTTTGACTCTTTGATAATGCTCATTATAATAAGGGAAATAGCTACTCTTATTTCATCAGCTTACTAACATCACTCCCTGGAATAATTTATTTTAAAGTGATATTTGTTGTTGTTTACCTGATTCTGAAGAAATCTACTAGTGATTGCTTTAGTACAGGTAAACTTAAGTGTATTTCAAGAGACTTATCCAAAATTAAAATGCAAATGGTGCATTAGTGCATTGTTTTCCTTATGAATGTTTAAATCCTCCATAGGACCTTTCTATTAGTATAAGCCATTCATTATATTTTAATTGGAAAATTTTCTATTGGTGTTAAGTTGAGTTACTTGGCTGGTGTCACATTGGAATGGAGGTCTATTCCTATAGTTACTTGCATAAAGGTTTTATGGTTCAGTGTTGCATATGCCGACAAAAAGATGTATCCTTGCCAAGAGACTTACGAAATGTTGAACTTTGCATTGGAGGATATTCTGATCACTAGACTTGAACAATCTTCGCAACTGCTGACTCTTTCTTATCTCCATTTAGTTATTCTTAAGTAATTCCCTTTTTTAAATTTTATTTTAATTGGTGCATTGTAATCATACATCTTTGTCAGGTACAAGCTGATAAAGGCATACATGCACACATTTCTCATTTAACCTTTCCCTAATTCCAGCCCCACTCCCTAGCCCTCTCTCCTTCTCAAGTTCAGTTTAGTGATTGACTTTGATATGTTCCTGGAAGTACATCATGCGCATTAGGGTGTCCCACCTCCCCCCATAACTTTCCATTAAGTCAAATTCTTTGCTTACCTAAGATTTCTCCTTCTTCATCTGGAGTCCCTCTTATGCCCCATTTTCTCCCTAGCTTCCACATATTAGGGAGAGCATATGATTTTTTACTTTTTGTGACTGACTAATCTCACTTAACATAATGATTTCGAGTTCCTTCCATTTCCCTGCAAATAACATGATTTTGTTCTATTTTATGGCTGAGTAAAATTCCATTGTGTACATATCCCATAGTTTTGTAATCCATTCATCTGTTGATGGACATCTTGGCTGATTCCATAGTTTGACAATTGTAAACTGTGCAGCTATAAAAGTAGATACACATGCATTGGTCTGATAGTTTGGTTTCCATTCTTTTGGGTAGATACCCAGAAGTGGTATTGCTGGATCATATGGTAGGTTCATTCCCATTCATCTGAGGATCCTCCATATTGTTTTCCAAAGTGGTTGCACTAATTTGCAATCCCACCAGCAATGTATTAGGGTTCCCACTTCTCCATACTCTCGCCAGCATTTGTTGTTGTTTGTGTTTTTGATTATTACCATTGTAATTGGGGTTAGGTGAAATCTCAAGGTAGTTCTGATTTGCATCTCTCTGATTGCTAATGATGTTGAACATCTCCTCATACATTTATTGGCCATTTGTATTTCTTCTTTAGTGAGGTGTCTATTTAGATCCTTTGCCCATTTTTTGACTGGGTTATTTGTTTTCTTAGTTGTGAGTTTCTTGAGTTCTCTGTATATCCTAAATATTAGTCCTTATCAGAAGAGTAGCTGGCAAAGATTTTCTCCCACTCTGTGGGCTCTCTGTTGAGGTTCTTGATAGTTAACTTTGCTGCACAGAAGCTCTTCAGTTTAATGCAATTCCATGTATTGATCTTCTTTTGAGTTGCTTGTGCTTTTGAGGTCTTGTTGAGAAAGTTAAGTACCACCCATTAAAAAAAAAATGACTTCCATTGCTCTCTAAGTTTTCCATGGTTACCTTCACTGTCTTTCTTACATTCACTCATATTTTTTCCACAGAATTTATAGCACATATTCTCATTATATTACATATTTGCTTTACTACCGTTTAAAAAATATATGGTATAATGAACACCCAAATAGCTTGCACAGCTCTCAGTAAATATTTTTGAATTAAAACTGACAAATGACCCTGACACTTACAGAATTATATCTAATACTGTGTTAGGGATTTGAACTAAAAGTCTTCCTCACTACCTATATTATGGTTGATCCTGCTGTAAAACTTCTCTAATAACTAAGGGTTCAGCTAATCTCTATTTGAACATCTTCTAGAATTGGACATATATTAACTCAGGCAGCAACCCAGTTAATTATTACACAAATCTTACAGTGAAGAGTTTCCTGTCTCCCTATGACATCAACACATTTGCTTTGAAATTTTACCTTTATGATTAAACTCATTCTATCTTCATGTGAAAATGTCAAGCATTTGAGTGCTTCTATCAAAGTTTCCCTGAGCATCATCATATCATATTTTGGCATAACATTTGAATTTACTTCAACCATTTTTCTTTTCTTTCCATCCTTTCCTTCCTTCCTTCCTCCCTTCTCTTTTTTCTTCCTTCCTTCCTTCCTTCCCTGCTCCCAAGTCCTGACCTCCCCTATACAGGTCACTTTTATTGAGTAAGTTCTACTTTGACTAAACTGTTATTAGGGAAATGTGCTTTCCTAAAATGATATTTATGTGTTTACTGAATAGTATTTAACAGTGAAGTAAAATAAGTGTAGTAGACACTTGTGCACCAGCCTTATCTTCTCAACCAGTTTAATTTATCATATGGTGGCAAATTCCTGGCATGCTTTTCAGTACCAACACACAATGAATTTGGAAGGTCCGTCCTTCTGTTCTACTTTCCCAGAGGCTCAGTAAAAGTTCAGCAGAGTTAACCAATGGGAAATAAGAGGTGATGGAAAAGTGCTCTATTCTGCCCTTTCTCTGATGAAAGGGTACTGAGCATCTTCTAGATGTCCATCAGGATAAACAGTTCAAAATTTGTATTTCTATTGCTGGATTTTCTCAACCTTGTTTTCATTTTCTCTACTTTCTTACTTTTGTTTTCTTTGATGACCTTTCAAATTAATAATGGCATTCATGTCCTTGTCCTGTAATGTGCTTTCCAATCAATCTGTAATGAGAGCCACAGAAGACGACTATTTATGGATTTCTTTCTTTTTTTATTTCTTTGTGGTACTGAGGATTGAACCCAGAAATATTCCAGCTCCAATCTACATCCCCAGACAGATTTTGTTTCTTATTTGGAAACAGGGTCTTACTAGGTTTCTGATGGTCTCACTAAATTGCTGTGGCTGTCCTTGAACCTGTGATCCTCCAGTCTCAGCCTCTCAAGTACAAGAATTATAAGAGTGTACTATCATGCCCAACTTTGGATTGCTTTCTGAACCATTCACTTAGAAGGGGAGGCTATCACAAGGTATTATCTTTCTACTTGAGAATTGTGTGTTAAGGATTCTTTCTTAAAATTGCATACAATTTCCTACCTACAACCACCAAAATAACTTTCAGAAATGAATTTTAAAAGAAATTTTTGTTTAAAAACCCAATCTTTCCACTAGTGTGTTAATTCTAATTAAAAGGTCATTTCTTCTCTTCTGTTCTCTACCAATATTTCTAGTTGAAAAAATGAGTGCTAATGTCTTCTCCCAAATTATTCCTATATCTGGAAATTTCTCTGGGGACCTTCTAGTCCTCCAGCCTGGTAGTTTTAATTTAACGATATGTCACACATATAGTGTAATTTTACCTTGAAGTGTGCTTAAAATTCTTAGGTAGCCATTAGGGATTTATTTAAAAGTAGATTATTAAGATAGAGTTTAAAAAATATTGCAATGTGTGTGTACAGGCAAGTGTGTGTGTGTGTGTGTGTGTGTGTGTGTGTGATGTATGCATGTTTTGCTTTCAGTTTACAGTTTATTATTGCAATCGTGGTTGTTATTCTTATGACTTCTTGTTTGAAACTAGTCTGAAAAGAGGAAACATCTTTCCTAAATTCTTTGTTTCTTGAGAATTGTGTAGCCTTTTATTATGAGCTCAAATCTGAACTTTTTTTTGCACATATTCTTTTCTAAATATACTTGGTATATTCTTTAATAGACAATTAAAAATTGAACCTAAGTGGCATTGATAAACAGATGTATCTGTCTTGCCAGTCTTCCCAATGGCACTGTATAGTTATCATTTATTGAGAATTTTTCCAGTGCTTTGTCCTTTATATACTTTTTTACTTATTTATAAATTTTTATATCTAAATAGAAGTTCATTTGGAGTTAAGCTTCTTGTACTGTGATTCAGATTTTATATTTTATATTGGGGGGGGGTACTGGGGATTGAACCCAGAGGCATTTTACCTTCCAGCTAAATCCCCAGCCCAATTTTTTACTTTTTATTTTGAAACAGGGTCTAAGTTGCAGAGTGCCTCACTAGGTAGCTGAGGCTGGCCTCAAACCCAGATCCTCCTGTCTCAGCCTCCCAAGTACTGGGATTACAAGTGTATACCACCACACCAGGCTAGATTTTATATTTTAGTTTCAAGTTATAATAGCATTGTATTTCTAATTCTTACTTAGGAACTCTTCCTCTTTGGTCTTTTCTATTCTTTATCTTGAACCATTTTAGCCGTAAAAATGCATATTTATGTGGTTCTTCCATGTAAATTGAGGATTATATACAGGATTTGCTCAAATAAATTACCATATGAAGTATTACTAGATATTTGTTTAGCATAGTAACAATGCTATACATATTTTAACAGGCTATCATTCTTTTTTAGCCTAAAACAAAATAGAGTAAATGACATAAAATGTGTATATTTTCATTCATTTTTAAAGTTTTGTTATAATTTTTTATTGGGTCTTTGGGTAAATGAATACTAAAGAAAAACTATATTTCTGAAGATTTATGTGAGTTTCATATCTTATTAATAGATTTTGTAAACTTAAGAAAACTCATTTTCTCTAAATTAATAGTCTTATTTATATTTAAGCAATTAGTTGTACTTCCAAAATGAATAGTTACTCCACATACTGTTTCTTTGTACATAAATGGTAGCATATCATAAAAAATCTTTTTCACTTAGTACTTCTTAGTTCACACCAGCAATTCACACTTTCATGTTATAGTTCACTATTCTAAATTCTAGGATTGAAATTATCTTTTTCTCTCCACACTTTAATAATTGTACAGCATGCAATTCCATCTACATTTCCTGAACACTTTGAAATACTGTTTTATTTTACACATAGAGCAAACATCTCATGTTCCCTCTTTGCCTGTGAATTAGTATTTACATCTGGTATAATTTCTCTTCAGGCAAAAGAAAATCTTCTGGCATTTTCTGTGAAGCAGGTTTGTCAAACACAAATTCTTGCTGCTTCTCATTACCTTCTAATGTCTTCATTTCACCCTTGTTTGTGAAGGAAATTTTTACTGGTTATAGAAGTGTGGGTTGGTATTCTTCTTAAAAGATATGATCCATTGTCTTCTAGTCTCTGATTTTTTTTTTAATGTGAAATGAGTGATAGTTCATGTTGTTGCTTCTCTCTTTATGAAATATCTGTTACTTTTGGTTGCATTTACATTTTTTTTTTTTTTACTTTTTTTACTTTAAGTTTTCAGCAGCTTAACTCTGAACTACAGAGGTATGATTATTTGTGACTAGTGTGTATTGATCATTTTTAAAAATTACAACTGAAAGAAAGATATTCATTTTTTCTTCCACTTCTTATAAAGTAATCCTTCTTGGACTCCTTCGGTCTCTTTCTTATCATTCTTATTTTTACTTATTATTTTCCATATAAATAATTTCTTATGCTATATTGAAAAGATTATTAATTTTTAGAATTCTAAAATGCTTTCAAGATCATCAAATTATTAAACTTTTAGATGAATTGTTTTTCTTTTTTTCAAAATGCAATTTATACTCTTGTAGTTTCCATTTATCTGCTAAAGTTTTCTTTATGTTCATTCCTTATAATCACAGTTTTCTTTATTTTTTCCATTTTGTTCTACAATTTTTATTGTATGATGTTAATACTTCTACATCTACTACTAAATACACATTTTTCTTTTTTTCTACATTTTTCAAAAAGATATTAGCATATATTTCTGCAATCAATTCATGGATGAAACAAATACTAAAAGTTTTAGGTATGCAAGGTTAACCACTTTTAATTTCCATTTCTTCATCTTTCTGTGACATTCAATTCATTTCTGCAGTCAATTAGAAAGAGGTATTTTTCATTATTCAAAACAATTTTATTTATTTTTGTTTGTTTGCTTTTGTACTGGGGATTGGACCCAGGGCATTCTATCTTCCAGCTACACCCCCAAATCTATTTTATTTCTATTTTTGAAACAGGGTCTCACTAGGTTGATTAGAGTCTCACTATTTGCTGAGTCTGTCCTTGAACCTCTGATCTTGCTTTCTTAGCCTCCCAAGTACTGGGATTACAGGCATGCAGCATCACACCTGGCTAATGTTATAATTTACCTGTATGTTGTATTTTAATAATACATATATTTTTTAAAAAATGAATGTTTCAATTATTAGTATTAATTTTTTTTTATTGTAAGAGTGCAAGTTTATCAACAATCTTCCTCATTGTTTATGCTTATTTCTTTTTTCTTTGTTGGTTTATATTTACTCTTTGAACAAATATCCTTTAATTCTTAAGGTATATTTATAATAGCTGCTTTCAAATTTTTGCCTGCTGAATTTAAACTGTTTCATTTGAACTCTTTTTATTTTTCCAGTGATAGATTTACCTATTTATCTATTTATAACTAGACATTGTGAATAATATGTTGTAAAGAATCTTGATAGGTTCTGTTCCTCTGAAGAGTTAATTTTTTGTTCTGGCATACACTAGATCGCAGGCTGATCCAGCCTTTGCTTCATGCTCTCCAGACCAGATCTTACTGCAAGTTCAAAGAGTTTCCTAAATGATCTAAGTTTCTGAGACTCAAATTCCAAACTCAGGTTTTATATCCACTGAAGAATTAACAAGATATTAATGAAGAGAGCCCACACTGACTGGATTAGCTTTCCAGTGTTTCTATTACTGCTTAATTACTGGAATCCCTATTCAGTTTTTTCCCTTTGGAAGCTGTTTACTGGTAAGCCTGAGGTAGTTATGCCCTAGGACTATTAAGCCTACCCTTCATCCAAGGACTGCTGAGGGTCTGCATCCAACTGTTGCTGCTCATGGTACACTCAAACACACAAACACGCTCACCCACATCACACACATACTCTACATCACTCCCTACATTGAAACACCATTCTTCACTTTAGCTCCAGCAAAATTCATGTTTGGAAAATTATCAACAATTAGAGAAAATGATAATTATGCAATTTTCTTCATGGATTTTTTTTTTCAGTGATTGCAATGCATTGACTGAGGTATAATTCCCCAAGTCATTTACTAATATAAATTATTCCATTCTACTTTTTACTTTAGGAAAGTTAGCTGAATACTAGTTATTCAATCAAATCCAGAATCTACTTTATATGATTAACTCTTCAGTACATGTATAATCTTAGATATTTATTAATGTATAGAATACTTCTATCTGCAGTATACCATGAGTGAGTTCCACTCTGTTATAGGCCCCTTTACTCCCTATTTCTGTCACTAGTTTCTTACCAACTTTGGCCTTCGTGTTGGTTTTGGACATACTGGAGAGCAAGTGGTTCTTGGGGCCCATAAGGTTTGAACCCCTCTCCCTCCTCTATAGGAGTTTCCATAGCCACAGCATGCAATGATATTTTCATGGGTTTCTGTCAAACGTTGGAACGCACTTAATTTTATCTTGGCTCTCTTGAGATCTTCTATACTTCATATTTTCACTTCAAATGGTTTGTGCAGTTATTTTCCTTTTCTTTTTTTCTTTGAATGATTTCCACAACATGATGGGAAGTTACAGGTCTAAGTTTTTTTCCATGTTAGTTAATACAGAAAGTCTCTGCTTGCTGTAAAATAATCTTACATTCAATTATTTCTTAATTTCTTTGTAGCACTTTCTCCATTCATTGTTTTCTTTTTCTTTTTAATAGAACATGGTTTATGCGTGTAATTACTTTGCTTTATCTTTGTACTGTGCCTGATTTACTACTATCTCACTAATCATTTAAATTATTTACCTGTATCTATTTCATGTTATTGATTTTATCAATCATGTTTTTTGTGCTGTTAGGCATATCTCTGTTGTGTTTCTTTAAAGTCTGATGCAATATAATGTACTTGTTTTATGTCTTAATTTTCATTTTTCAAGTTGAGTATTGTCAGTTCATCTTATGTTTTCTTATCATCTCTTTTCTGATATATATCTTTAATGATGCCTTTGGTTCTGCCTGGTAGAAGTAATTACTTTAGTTACATATTTTTAAAGTCAGCTTTCAGGTATATTGTTGTAAAAGCTATCTGGTGAGCATTTTTAAAAGCCAGTTGATTTTATGTACTTTTTAAATTTATTTTAATGGTGTCTTTTTTATATGCCCTAGATGGTCTCTTTGACAACTCTATGAACAGATCAGTGAAATGGAAAAACCAAGACCCTGTCAAAGAGTTTCAGTGGTCCAGGGTTTTGTCTGTGAATCTATTTAGCTTATAGTTTGGGGGTTTTACCAGTAAATAGTAAATTAAAAACAAACAACTGTGGTCAAATCACTGTCCTTCTTTATGAGAGAGACAGAGAGAGAGAAAGAGAAAATTGAAAATTGTTTTCTGAAAATGCTCCACTATAGGATGTGTCAATTATGACATTCCTTTTACGCCCAGACTTGCCTGTTCTTCATTTCCAATTCTAGCTCTGGGATGCTTCTAACTCTAGCTGTTGGATCCCACCCTTGTAAATAAACCCTTCAGGTTTTACTTCTCAGAGTGTGTCCTTTTCCTTGAGAAAATGAAATTTGAATGTTCAAGCTGAGCGTGGTGGCACACACTTGTAATCTCATTACTTGGCAGTCTGAGACAGGAGGATCCCAGGTTTGTGGCCAGCCTCAGCTACTTAGTGAGACCCTCTGCAACTTAGTGCGACCCTGTTTCAAAATACAGAATAAAAAATAGGTCTGACTGTGTAGCTCGGAGGTAGAATGCCCCTGGGTTCAATCTCCAGCACTGGAAAAAAAAAAACAAAAACTTTTTTTGAATGATCATTTAGATCATCAGTGCTGTGTCTTTCTCCCCACATTTTTCCACAAAGTCTTCCAGTTCTATCCCTGTACTTTCAACAGTTTTTCTACTTGTTATTTCACATTTTCTCCAAGAATCTTGCAGAAGGTAGTATTTGTGCTTTTCATTTTTTTAATTGATTTTTATCAAGAAATTAGGTTCTTCTGTAACATACAAACCAGCAGATATGCTTAAGTGATTTTCACATGTAATGGGTAAATGTATATTTAATCATAGTAATGTTTTTAAATGAACAACAACAAAAAAAAGTGGGATTCTTATAATCCAAAAAATGCAATTCTATGAAGAAATCATTAAGTAAATTTCTTCATATCACGTAGGGACATTATACTCTAATCTCAATTTAAATTTGCATATTTTTGTTAAAAATGTTTGATTTTAAAAGTCATTATATTAAATTGTAGCTTTAAAAACATTTTCCTAGCTAAATGCACTGGCACATGCCTCCTGTAATCTCAGTACTTGGGAGGCTGAGAGAGGAGGATTGCAGCCTCAGCAACTTAGCAAGACCCTGTTTTAAAATTAAAAAAAATAAAATAGGGCTGGGGGTTTAGTTCAGAGGTTGAGTGCCACTGAGTTCAATTTCCAGTACCATCGAAAACTATGTTTAGACTTAGTCGCATATTCACAATTATAAAATTCATATTTGAAATAAATATCGGCATGCCACGCAAGTTTTAGCTTCATTGTCCATGTTTATTATTCACGTTCTAGATCCAGCTGTTGCTAAAAGAAGCTATGCAGTCCAGTGATATTAGCATACTTAAATTTCACCACAACAAATACTCCATCCTCTTTAATTAGGTCATACTAATAATTGGTTTCCCTGCTCACAGAGAGGAAAGAAATGTTTAAATAATATATATCACACATACAAAAAACATTTCTCATTTTGCATTTGATAGTCTGGTGTGGAAAATGAAAATTCAAGATATTTTCCTCAGGCTTTGATGAAAACTAAGCTCCAGAAGGAAGCACTATATTTTTCCTAACCTTCATCTCTATGCCTATCTCGTTATTGGTCCGCTTTGGGGTTGGAGAATGTTGCTATATACATTCAAGTTTGAGTAGCCGAGCTGCACATGCTGCTCCCTCATAGTCCATACTTGATAGAGCACCCTCACTGTGTACTCCAATATAATTTCCTACTAGAATGCAATAGTAAGGATTGACATTGTTGGCTGGGTCATTGGAAATATATAAATTATATTATTATGAAATAAATTTAAATGGGAATTTTAAATGTCCACTATAAAATTTTCTAATACAAACAAAACTAAACTTTTAATACAAAAGTATTTAAACATGCTTTTATTATCCTTTTCAAGAAAGAGTAAAGTACTTTCAAGAGACAGCTATGTTTAAATTTACATTTTTAAAGTGTGGGGGACTGTATCTGAAACCTAGGAATGTCAGTGATACATTCCTAGATATTCCCCAAATACTTCCTACATACTCTCAGAACATATTTCTAGCACATGGAGGCATGTGCAGAACTAAGTATGTTTACCATTCCAGAGCTGAACACTTCCTTGAATACAGCAGAGGCTACCATAGCTATATGTGCACCTCTGGGGTCATGGAGCCCAGTCACTTTTATCTGACAATGACCTTGTTACAGACACAGGATCATCTGCAATGATGGCTCATGGCCTTCAGGTCACCCCTGATCTTCAACCAATAGTACCTTGCTTCATTTCCATGTGTTGGATGCTCTTCTTCTGCAGGTTCCTGATTGCCACTGAATCCCTAAAATCCACAAGATCTGCTCAGACCTCAAGAGTGTGCAACCAAGAGAGTTGAAAGTGGGTTAAGAGATGAAGTTTCAAGCTCTCCAGGCAAACTTTAACCACTTGAAATGAAAGTCGGTGGACAAACCATTCTCCTTTCTTATCTCTTTCTTTTTTTTTTTTTTTTTTTTTTTTTTTGCGGTACTAGGGATTGAACTCGGGGGCATTCTACCTCCGAGCTATACCCCCAGCCCTATTTTTAACTTTATTTTGAAACCGGGTCTCACTAAGTTGCGGAGTGCCTCACTAGATAGTTGAGGCTGGCCGCGAACCCGGATCCTCCGGTCTCAGCCTCCGGAATGCTGGGATTACAAGCGTGCGCCACCACGCCCGGCTCTTATCTCTTTCATAACTATTGTATCTCCCATAATAGTTTCACACACCATCATTAAAGGTCTCCAGTGAGACCTTAGGAGACAGCTGCCATGATATTCTAGTCAGCTTGATAATACACTTCCAAACTTGGTACAGGATATCCTGAAATCATAAAGATAATTTCATGAAAAGGAACCAGAATTATATATATATATATATATATATATATATATATATATATATATATATAAATTAATATTTGGTACTGGAGATTGAACCCAAGGGCATTCTAATTCTGAGCTATACCTCAGCCCAATTTTATTTTTTTTGTTTAAACAGGGTGTCACTAAGTTGCTAATGGTCTCACTAAGTTGCCAAGACTGTCCTTGAACCTGCTATCAGTATGTCTCAGCCTTCCAAGTACTGAGATTACAGGTATACAACACCATGTCCAACTGGAACCAGAATTCTCAGCCAAGGCTGTCTGAATAGTCTCAGGCCTAATTGCTGCCTTATATTGTATAAAGTTTTTTTTTTAATTTTTTTATGAAGTTCTTTGCACTTAGGAAACCAGAAAAGCTCTAGTTAAATCCCTGTTGTAATTTCAAAGGCAAAGAAAAAAAAAAGTAGTGACAGAGAAATAATTACCTAAATTTTATTCTGAGAATTTGTCAAAATATAAGGAAAGTAAAATAACTTCATACATTATAGACTCTATAAAATAAACATTATCTGCTTCATCATTAGGCCAGAAGCTGTCAATCTTTGTTATTTTTACTGGCTACAGATGAAGAAAGAAAGAAGTAACTAGGAGTATTTCAATTTTGCTATATTCTTCCAGATAATTTAAATAAAGTGTTCCCCAGAAATTCTAAAGAAGCTTATTCTAAAAGTGTAGACTCCAAGTTTCTGAAAGTCATAATTTAAGTGAGCCAAAAAGTATTTCCAACTAAAAAATAGAAAAATTCTCTCTTCAGTAAAACTGTACTCTATTATTTAAGAGACAGATTTTTAGCCTGCAAAATATTTAAAATATAGCTTTCGTTCTACTTTGTTGTTGTTGTGCTGGGAATGGAACTCAAGGCCTTGCACAGCTAGGGAAGTGCTCTGCCACTGAGCTACACTCCAGCCTCTAGCATTCTATTTTAAAGCAACAGCCAAAAATGCATGCAAAGTCCCCCAGAGAAATGATTTCACTAGAAACTCTCTGGAAAATGAAGTAACCATGTTGCAGATTTTTTTATTTTCTTCCTTGACCAATAAATAATTTGAAAATATTAGAAATTAAAAATTGCCCTTTGTGTGTGTATGTGTGTGTGTGTGTGTGTGTGTGTGTGTATGTGTATGTGTGTGTGTGTGTTGCGGATGGAAGCCAAGAGGCCTTATGCAAGCTAAAGGAGCACTTTGCCCCTGAACAACACACTCAACCCTGTTTATAATCTAAACTCTTGTCAACCATAGCAATTTAAGTAGTTTAGAGCAATGCATATGCATATGAATAAAAATATATATGAAAAGGTCCTATAAAATTTCTGCTGTCTAGAAAAATCAATGTATTTTTCAAATGGTTCCAGAGAGCTAAAATAACTACATATTTGAGGCTATATTCTAGACAGGATATTTATTAATGTCTGTTAGTGTATTTCATCTATATGGAATTTGGTAACATGAATTTGGGTTTTTACTGCCCCATGAGTTTCATGATGAGTAACTCTAGTTAGTTTTAGTTTATTATTAATACTTACTTAAAGTTGGTGAAAGTGCATTAATTTTTAGAATGTCTTCTTAAATATCAGTAGCCTCATGGAACAAAGCAGAATTTCCTTCTTAACTTAATCTGTTAATACACATAGATTCAGCCAACATATAATTTGTTGCTTAATATTTAAAATCATTCCAGGATTGCCTTAGTTTTACTGAACATGAAGTTATAAAAATGTAGTGACATGAAGTAATACAATTTAAAATTCAGACCTTTGTGATGTAGAGACAAATAAGTTGTCAGTAAGTTACATGCATATTTTCTTTACCTAGAATTATGTATGATTTATAATTCATAAAAATTGTTGTAAGGAAGAATAAGAATGCCTATGATGTGATTTCCATGTCTCTCTGGGATAGTTATAAGAGTACTACACGTTTTATTTACTAGGGTTGTACGGCAAGAGGGTACTTCAAAATCTCATCTCTCCTTGAAGGTGAAGAACAGTGTATGTACATAAAACAATATTTACTACAGTGCTGGGAGGTATATAAATATTACTGCTAGGATGGCTGATTAGGTTGTCTCACTGCACTTTCTGTGGCTTTATGTATTTGTGTTTGATGTTATTTTTTGCTTGCTTTATTTTGGCTTTTGATTCCACCTACTTTAGAGACTTTCCATATTATGACTGCTGTGCACTCAAGGTTACTTTAGTGATACGAAAGAGTTAATGGGATTGCATCTGTGTTTGAATTACTTCCAGAAAATAACTTCAGCATTAGAGATCCTAAATACTACTTTGTAGACACCAGATTCTGAAGTATAGGGTATAACTTTTGAACTCTTGAAGAGTAATGAGCAATGCAATGTGACCTTGTGAAAAATGAACAAGGAGGATTTACCAATTCCAAGTTCCCCTCGCACTGTTCTATTACTCCAGTTTGAAATGACACTATTATAGAACTCATTCCCCATGAATGAAAGAATTATCCCCTATTAAAATGTAAATGCCCCGGAAAAGACAGAGTGAGAATCAATTTATCATTTATACCTTAATGAGAAGAAGTCACTCAAACCTTCTCAACATTAGAGCTATTTGAAATTGAACATTGATAGGATGGAGATGAAGCGCTAGTACTTTGGGAAGGAGGAGTAGTGAGGAGGAAAAAACACAAAATTTGAAAGTTGTGAGAATAAACACTGCACAATTTTCAATGGTACAGAGAGGTTGAACCATAGGTGACAAAGGTGACAAGTATTGGATGTGGTGGTTCTGAGCTCAAAAAAGGAGAAGAAAAAGAAGGTGCTCTTGTGAAGCTTTACAAAGCTTGCTTGCTATTGAGGGAAATGCATTTTTATTATTTTTCTGTCTTCCTTGTCTAGAAGACTAACATGCATGCTGAAGAGTGCTGATATAGCCCTACCAGAATTTGAATAGGGATCTGTATTTAAACAATTTGGTTAAACCTTCCTTAAAAAATGTAAACACAAATATAGAAACTTTTATTCTGAATTCATCAGAATAGCTCAAAAGAGAATAGTCTTCACTTTTTAAAATTGTACTGCACATGATCTAGAATGGTTTCTAGATCATGTAAAATGTCAGTGTTTGATTCAAATGGTTGATTTCAGTGTTCAAAAACTAAATTTTTTAAAATATCTATTTTGCAAGGCAACCTAACTTCTAATTCTGCATTTATAATATTTCTTATGTAAATTGAATAATTTAATGTGCATTGGATAGCAATTAATATATTTTGTGTTTATTGTCATCTTTGTCATTATTTTTTGTAATTTTGTATATGGGTGTTGTATGAATTTTTCCAGATTTATACATGACAGAGTAATACATGAGCAAACAGATGGTTCTCTAGCTTCAAGATCAATTCTTGAAGAGACTTTCAGAAGAATCATCTTCAATCTTTCACAATAATATGATATCTTCTCATACAACATTAAATATTAGACCAAATATTACACTTTGATTATTGTATTTATGTGTATATATAATGTTGTATGGAATGTATTGAGTATTATTCATTATAAACAAATTTACATAAACTATATTATACATATACATGTATTAACAAATTGACACGTCATACAAATCACATATTTGTATAAAATGTATGATATGTTATACATTCATAGTTTATAGTTAAAAATTATCTTACATCTGAAACATCAATAATATTAGATATAAGGACATAATAAAATTTGTATAATTATTTGAAATTTGATTTATTTTTCCCACAAATACATTTAAAATTTGTAATTAGGATGAAAATATACAATATCTGGCTTGTATACCTGATTGATCAAGTATGTTATCTTTCTCTTTTTATGTCTTCTAAAGGCCATTTTTAAATACATTTGAGAGTAGACATGATTCTTAGTTAACTAAATATAACAATAGTTTTATAGACTTTTTATATTATAATCTCATTAATGGGAATTTGCTGAAATATTAGTCATCTTAACACATTTTACATTTTTGCTCTTGTACTTCATTATCTTATTTTTTATATATGTCATTGTAAAAGTACCATATAAGGACATAAATTTTTAGGACTATATTAATACTTATCTTGTAGTGAGAATCAAACATAATCCTCATGTTTTTTTTTGGTAAGCATGTAAATTAAAAAATATATTTGTTAGGTCTATAATATGAGAACAGATGTAAATTATAAAGATAACACATTATAGACTCATTTTCTTCTATTTCTATTTTATTGTCTCACCTACTGGTTTACTCTTTTACTCTGAAAAACAGAAACAATGAAATGAATTTATATTTTTATTGAAGTTGAAATTATATTTAACTGTAAACCTGAGGAATCCTGTTCTAAAAAGTTTGTACTAACTTACTGATGTAATTTTTACTTTATGTTCAATAAAAATTATGATTTTGTTTATTACTGAAAACTATCAAAGGATAAACTGAAAAGACAAATTGCAACTGTCCAAATTTTACAGATTTTTCTCTTTTCAACACTCAGCATCAAAACTGTGTAGTAAATTGCTTTTGAATACTTCTGTACCAGATGTCAGCCATCTTGCTTATCATTGAACAAGCCACATTTGAACTGAACAGCTCAGTATCGCATTGAGGGATGTGGTTGCTGATTGAACACAGGTGTAATGGTTGATATACTGTCACACAGTCTGACGTTAACCTAAGATCTTTGTTGAAATAGTTATTACTGATGGCACGAAATGTAATTGCTAATTTTCTGCCTGAGTGGTTACATATTTTCTCTAAATCTTCAGAGTTATTCATCCTTTTTCAACTGCCCATTCCTCAGAGTTTAAGGCAGATGTGTCAGTAGTCCATGGACCAGTAATTGAACCTGTCACTTGCAATCTACCAACTTCATTCTTCAGAAATGTGACTACTGCTTTATTCACTTCTCTGCTTATTTTTCTCTAGGTATCAAATGTCTTATTTGAACCTAAGCTAACCAGTATCCATTGTTTACCTTTAAGGGATTCTTTGGACACAGAGCAAAGGAATTGAGAGGACTCAAATGTTTTTTTTTTCTTTTCTTTTCTTTTCTTTTTAGTTTTTATCATGGATTCTGGTTTCCAGATGAATTGATTATTTTTATGAACTTAATTATATTAAGTCTCAGTTCATGTTTTGTGGGTATAGAAAGTGTGGAGACTTAGTGTAGAAAGGGGTGGGAGGTTGGGATAGATTTGCTCTTTTCATTGAAAACCTTAGAATGACTTAACATAACTGAAGTTGCTGATAATACCTTTCCAAAATTTCACTGAATGGCACTGTGCACTAGTGTTTAGCACTCAATTGTTATAGTTTTGATAATAAACATGTTGCAATAAATATAGCACCAATACATTTTAACTTTCTGTTTTCATTTCTGCTGGAACAATTCAATTAGGATATGATGCACAGTGAAAAAAATTATCATTTTAGTTTACTGAAAAAAACATAAGTTTTCATTTACAATTCTGCTTCCATCTAGGACAGGTAATCTACTTCTCAATGCTATATTTATTTATTTTGGCAATGGGGATTGAACCCAGAGACATTCTACCATGAGCTACATGTCCAGCCCTATTTATTTTTATGATTATTTTCTAAATATTGAAACCAATATGAAGAATCATGAAACTTCAGCAAAATTGCTGAAGTTCTGGCTCAATTGCAGAGGCTGGCCTCTAACCCATGATCTTCTTGTCTTAGCTTCCCAAATACTGAGATTGTTGCTGTACACCATGATGCCCTGCACAGTGTCTTAATTTTTAAAAGGAGTATAATAATCCTTGTTTTACTATTTGATGTCAGTATTAGAGATATGAAGAGCAATCAACCTGGGTAACATCTGACATATAACAGAACTTATGCATTTATTGGCAGGGGATTCATTATGAATCCTGAAGATCTTGTAATAATAAGGCACTTTACTGATGGAAGAGTTGGCTACAAGCCAAGCATTAGGATCTGAAGAAAATATTTTCAAGGTTAGGTGAAAGCAGAAATGCAGATATCAAAGATTTTATTTTAATTGAAGAAATAAAAAGCCGGATATACTTCTTCAGGTGTTTGCAGTTGTCTGGGGCTCATTAAAAATTCATTAAAATGTACTCAAATGAAAAGGTTGATTATATAGATCTTATAAACTAGAGTTGTTATTTTGTGGCACTATAAAGGATAAAGTAGCATGCCTTAAATTATATTTAAATTCTTTTTAAATTTAAAAAACAATTTTCTATAGTACTAGAGATTGATTCCAAGGGGGCTCCATGTTAAGCTATGCCTCCAGCAATTTTTTATTTTTATTTTTTTGGAAATAGGGTCTCACTAATTTCCTTGTGACAAGGGCTGACTTCAAACCTAGGATCTTTATGTCTTAATTTCCCAAGTACTACAAAACAGGCCTGCTTCACTACACCTGGCTACACTAGAGTTTTATGTTATGATATATATCATATGGCTCCATTTCTTTCACTGATTCTTCATGAGTAACATTTCAAGATTTACATTTAAATCTCTCTTTTCTCTATTTCACATCATTTAGGAACAATGATTTAATCAGTCATTCCCTTATTTATAAAATCTCAGAATCTTTTTTAGTATTTTATCTTGCAATTAACATTTTAATAAACCGATTTGCAAAGAAAATGACCTAATTAAAATATTATAAAACGTATTATGTCTTCTGAATTACATTTTTATATTACCCTCAGACAAATAGATTTTCCGAAGTTGAATATAAAAATAAAAGCAACTCTAGCATTGAGCAGATTCTAAAAACAAATTCAAAGTACCTGAAGCTAAAATAACATTATCAAGTATACACACTATAATTTCTAAAGATTCTTCCATCTGCAAAAGGCCAAGGAAGATTTTAAGCCATAAATATTGGATATATAAATGGCACATAAACCAACTTACAGTTTCTCTTCTATTATAGAAAATTTCCTACAGGAGAAGTACATTTGCTTTATCCAGGAAAGTTTTAAATATCTCTAGTAAATGAGATTAAATTCCTGTAGATTATTATTGTATAGCTGAATCGTTCATCTTATTAGAGGTTGTTTCCTTATTATCAGTCATCTGAGCTTATTTTGGATTAGTGTTGGTTTAAGACTTTAGTTAATATGTAATAATTTTATACAGAAACAATCCTTACTAAAGAGATAGCTAAGAAGGTAAATTCTCCTTTTAGCAGATTAGGAAAATTGATATATTCAAGGAGATGAAATCAGTGTGTATATATCAAGATTTGTTAATCATGTAGCTCTGATTTCAAACCAGATCTTCAAAGGTCTAGCTCTTCTTTCTACTCTGTCACAATGCTTGCCTATACAGTAAATGTTATTTCATATATGACATGTATTTTTAAGTCAAATCATCTAATAGACTGATCCAATTTTTAATAACTTAAATACAGTAGCCTTCCAAAATGAGAGAAGTGAATATTCTGTTTGAAAACAAAAGCTCATAGAAATCTAGTCCCACTCAAATATGTATTCCAATAATATCCATTGATCACCTCAGATTTTGGAGCCTTCAGATTTTGAAGCCTTGTCAATTCACCATAATATTGACCAACTAAATAAATCCGGCTATTTAGTAAAATAGATTGTACAATCTATTTTCCATTTGTCTCTTCACATCTTCAATTCACATTGCTGACAATGCTCTGTATCCCAAAAGGCTATGACAAGTATCAGTTAGGGTTTTTTGCCCCTTGGTTCCTCACTAACTTGCCTGGGTCCTTTTTTTCCTTTAAGCTATATCTCTCCCTCTATGAAGGTCAGTGCCTCCATCCCAACCTCTCAGGCTATGATTGGTAAAGGGCGGCTATTTCTAGATCCATGTGTTCTTGGTTTCTATTAATCTTGCCAGCAACTTTAAATACTACCTTCAGTAAATGCTATTTGATGCACCTTTTAAATGTATAATCTAAGCCAGCTGGGTGTGGTGGCACCGGTTTGTAATCCCAGTACTTGGGAGACTGAGACAGGAGGATTGCAGGTTTGAATCCAGCCTCAGCTATTTAGTGAGGTCCTTCACAACTTATTGAGACCCTGTTTCAAAATAAAGAATAAAAATTAGATCTGGGGATGGACCTCAGAGGTAGAATATTCCTGGGTTCAATCCCCAATACCAAAAAAAAAAAAAAAAAAGTACAATCTATTTTCTCATTTTCTCTCAGACGTGGGCTGACATAAGATTTTTCAGTTAGTAGGGAATGTTAGTTCTGGGTATGTTATAGGCTTCTCAACTAACACAAAAAAGGGATTTAAGAATGTTAATAATTTCCACAATTAATTAAAAAGTATTTGCCAGGTTTCTTTTACTCCTGGACCTTTATTTCATATGTCATTCAAAATGAACGACAGAGTTATGAATTAACAGTGAGATTCAATACAAAACAAATATACCACAAAATATCTATATATTCTTAAATAAATAAGATAGCAATATATAATTGTGAAAAAACTCATAGGAAAAGAAAACCAAAAGAAATAAAAAGGTGAACTATTATGAGTTGAATGAACTTAAGAGGAAATTTAATAGTTTAATAAACTATATATAAACAATAACTTTATTGAGAACAATGAAATATAAAATGTCAAAAATAAAATTAGGTGTAAGAAGGAAAGATTTAGATAAAAATGTTGTGGATAAATGAATAGAAAAGTAAATGTTTAAAAGATAACAAAAGACAGAAAACATAAAAAAAATTGGTGTCCCTTGGGAAGAAAATAAAATAAAGCAAATGTAAAATTGTCTAAGATTAAATAGAAGAAAGTAAAATACTACTTAAAGATAGAATAATACAGGTATGGTGGTGCATGACTGTAATACCAGTACTTGAGAGAATGAGACAGGAGGATTGTAGGTTCCAGGACAGACTAACAAAACAAGATTCTCAGCAACCTAGCAAGACCTTATTTCCAAACAACAACAAAAAAGAGGCGAGGAGTGTAGCTTGGAGGTAGAATGACCCTGAGTTCAATCCCTAGTACCACCATCACCAAAAAAGAAGAAGAAGAAAAAAAAAAAAAGAATAAGATTTACAGCTACATCTATACAATGCAACAACTTGCAGTATAAATGTAGAATTGTTGTAGTTCTATATACTGAGAGAAGTGATACAATAATGAGGATAGATATTACAAAATACATTCAGCAAAAGAAAAAATGAACAGTAATTTATTTAAAAGTTAAAGAAGCAATACTATGGAAATATATGAAATACTAGAGAAATATAGTTATGAAATTAAAAATATGAATCCTAGGGAAATATATTTATAAAATAAAAATAAGAATTACCTAAAAGAAAAAAAAAAAGTGTTCTTTTTAAATCCTGTACTACAACAATCATTGTCAGAATACATGATAATAATAGCACCATAATAGCCGGGCGTGGTGGCGCAGGCTTGTAATCCCAGCATTTGGGAGGCTGAGACTGGAGGATCTGGGTTCACGGCCAGCTTCCGCTATCTAGTGAGGCACTCCGTGACTTATTGAGACCCTGCTTCAAAAATAAAGAATAAAAAATAGGGCTGGGGGTATAGCTCAGAGGTAGAATGCCCCTGAGTTCAATCTCCAGTACCACACACAAAAAAATAATAAATATAAAAAAATAATAATAACACCATAATTAGAAGAGAAATGGAAATGATAGTCTAAGAAAATTTCACCCAGTGAAGTTGTTATTACAAGGTAATAATTTTTTAGTACATGATACAATGGTTGTAAAACCCTTATGAACAAAAACATTAGGTGCTATTTGCAATCAAATTAGGACTCACATAATCTATTATGTTGGGAGCGGCGGAAGCAGTCCCACCTGGCGCCTGGAGGAAGTACCTACATGCAGTAAACAACTCCTAATATGGCATTGTTGCTTGATAGCAATGCTAGCTGGTGAGCAGACTTAGTTTCCTGACCAATTAGAGTACAGATATGTGCCTGATCCTGATTGGCCAATGACAGAAATATAAGCCGCGGGTTCTTGGGGGACGGGGCCGGACCAATTTATCTGAAGACCTGTTAACAAGAGCAATCCTGAGTAAAGCTTCATGTAGAAGGAACCTGTTGCCGTGTGCCTTTCTCCGCCGGTCGGGTAGCAGCGCGCGGCACTATTATCCATTGTCTTCTTTTAGAATTTATAAATCTATTTGTGGTAGGCTAATAAAGACTCCCTAAGACCTGTCCATTGGCTAATTTCTCTAACAATAAAAGTAAAAGTCACTTTATTTATAAGAAAAGTTCTGTGGGAATGTGATTCAGTTAAGGATATTGAGAATATCACCCTGGATTATCTAGGTAGGCCCTAAATTTAAGGACAACTAGACTTATAAGAAAAAGGCAGATAACGATCACACACACACACACACGGAGACAATGTGGAGATGGAAAAGAAAGAAATGCAGCCATCAGACAAGGAATGCAAACAGTCATCAGAATCAGGAAAGGCAAGGGGTGCATTTTTCCTTAATGCCCTGGGAGAGAGCACAGCACTACCTACAGCTTGGCTTTGATCCTCTGTTGACCATTTAATATATTTAAGGTTTAGAAACAATGCATAGTATAAAATAAGCACTTATTGGTTATCTTGCATGTATTAAACCTACATACCTTTAACTTTACTAATTTTTGCCTAATATTTAGACAAAGCTCAGACACAAAACATATTTAGCCTTTAAATAGCAATCTAAAATAATAGTTGTTCATTTAGCCTGAGTTATAAAGTTGTTATTTGAAAAGCTATAAAATATGCAGACAAAAACCCTTGACTTTGATAAAACTTTTTTAAGGAGATAAAGGTCTAACAATGATAGTAATGACAAGACATTATTTTGATAAAACACAAAATCTTTGTTCTTTAAGCAAGGTTTTAGTAAATATTACCTTCAGTAGAATAACTTGTTTTAAACATAAAGAATTATTTTTTCTTTACATAAGTATATTAAATTGTGACCTTAGAAAACTCTTTAAATAATCATTTGTTATAGCCAACTTAATCATCCATATACAAACTTCTGTAACTTAGGCTTTTTGTCCTATTTCTCCTTTTTAATCTTAGAACAGTTCAGTCATTTAGACAAAAAGTCTTATTATCTAAAACATTTTTTTCTAAAATCATTTCCCTTTTTATCTTTAGAAAATACCTCCATATGCCTATAATCTTTTTCTTTCACTTTTTATTTACTTGATTTCCTAACATTTTTAAACTTATGATCTTAAAAAATTTTTATAGAACTTGCTTTAATTTAGACAAAGTATTTCTTTTAAGATAAAATACTTCATCTTAAAAATATGCTCCTTATTTTTTAAACATACACAACTTAAATTTTTCCCATTTGTAAAAAACTTACATATAAATCTAGTTGTTTTAGCCGGGCACGGTGGCACACGGTTGTAATCCCAGCATTCGGGAGGCTGAGACCGGAGGATCCGGGTTCGCGGCCAACCCTAGCTACCTAGTGAGACACTCTGCAACTTAGTGAGACCCTGTTTACAAATAAAGAATAAAAAATAGGGCTGGGGATGTAGCTTGGAGGTAGAATGTCCCTGAGTTCAATCCCCAGTACCGAAAAAAAAAAAAAATCTATAAAAAACACTCTTAAACTTTTTCACAAATATGATAACATATTTATAGACCCAAATATATGGTCATTTAGATGATTCTAAGAAACCAAAATCAATTTATATTTAGTAATTGATGTTTCAGTATTTTATCTTATAAACAATTCAGGTTTTTAAACATACACTTTATAAATGCTTACCCAATTTAGATTTACCAAATTAATAACTATTTTAGAATACCAATGAATGAATACCAGTAAACTTAACTTATTTGTGAAAGATTTATTTAAGTCACATGAACTAAAAGGTTTTGCATCCATTTTTTGTTGTTACTATTACTGGTTTTAATTTATGAGTGCTGCTTACCTATAAGCCATTTTTGGAAACACATGGACAATAAATACATACAGACAGACAATATACAAACATATTACATACAAGCATTGCCAGGATCAGACTTTTGATCGCTTATATGCTGCTAGTCTACCTGTTGCCAAGCATCCCTGCCATAGAGTTGCAGCCTAATCTAAATGAACATTGCTGGCTCATTCCATCTGTAGATTATTGGCTATTCAAGGGTCCTTGACTTCAATATACAGTTTTCAGGGTGCTTTATTAACTTCTACTTCTTCGGGTGCTCTATTAGCTCCTACTGAATTATCAAAACGTTTTCAGCACATCTCAAAAAAAGGAGAAAAGAAGTTCCTTGTAAAAAGCAGTATCCCTGACATCAAATAATTTAGGTGCACTTTAAGAACTTACAATTTGATGACAACACTGGCATGAAACATTATAGAGTTTTAAGAAGATCTGATGAGCCGGGCGTGGTGGCGCACGCTTGTAATCCCAGCATTCGGGAGGCTGAGACTGGAGGATCCGGGTTCTCGGGCAGCCTCAGCTACCTAGTGAGGCACTCCGCAACTTAGTGAGACTCGGTTTCAAAATAAAGAATAAAAAATAGGGCTGGGGGTGTAGCTCGGAGGTAGAATGCCCCTGAGCTCAATCCCCAGTACCACAAAAAAAAAAAAAAAAAAAAATCTGATGACATTCCTAAATAGAAATATAGGTAGATAATAAAACATAAAACACATCTTAAATATAGCAATTGGTGCTCCCCAAAGGTGGAGCCATTCTTTTTTTTTTTTTTTGGCATCAGTAGGATAGGTATATATCTCAAATAAAACAAGAGGTCAGACAAGGAGGGAGGACAATATTTTCCTTCCTGGATATATCTACTTAATGTGACAAAATTGGGCTCACTTATGTCCACAAATCCAAATAATAGAAAAATCAACATATTTAATTAAGGTAAAGTTGTGCAAATGCAAATTCCCCCTAGATTACAGTAACTATAGAACAGACTTTTTGCTAGAGCAGAGAACAGGATTAAAGAGACAGTTTACATTTATGACAAGAGTTCAAGAGCTAAAAGATTGGCCAGTAAAGTATATTGCATCTGAATATTCAGTGCTTAGGGAAAAAAAGCTTTCCTGACTTTCACATTCACATTGGGAATGTTTTTTTCTAACAATGTATTATGGAAGGACCCCACATTTGATGAAATGAGAGGCTGCTCTGGACCCTGAGAAACCAATCTCTCCCATGTGTCTTCTGTATAGACAATTTATGTTCTCTCTGACCCAGGAGTAGGGTATATTGGCCTAATGGGTATGCTCTATCTTCAGAGCTTTTATGAACAAGCGCTCGTCTTTTAAGGGAAGTAGTTTTGGGCCAAGAAGAGAAGGAAGTAAGGAAAATGAAAGAAGAAAGGAAAGAAACAGCAAGGAAGGAAGGAAGGAAGGAAGGAAGGAAGGAAGGAAGGAAGGAAGGAAGGAAGGGAGGGAAGGGAAAAAGAAAAAGAACTCAAGCCCCATATCCAGCAGATTGAATTTAAAATGCTACTCCTTTTTTTCTTAGTCTGGAAAGGGATGCAGAGGCAACTCATTCTTAAATAGCATGCTTATCAAATGCAAAAAGACTGCTGTGAAGTATATGGGCCCTCCTGCAGCTACTCAGTAAGGGAAAAGAAGAGGGGAAAAGGACCAAGGAGATCCTATGGGACTTTATATATTAACACATGCATAGATATTTCTCACAATGGAGAATTTTATGTATCATTTAGGCTTTGAGTCTTATGCAAAACTTTATAAGTTAATTATATGTATATATATATATATATATATATATATATATATATATATGTAACTAATAGCATTTAGCAAAATAGTTACTTCATTTTCAGTAGTCTGCTGCAGCAGGGGATTAGTAATCCTTCAATCCTTCAAAATAGTAACTCTGAGATAAAAGTCATGTTCATCTTTTGGAGGGTAAGGAGAAGCTTTTTTGTATTGGGCGTTTAACTCATGGATGTTCTTTCCCCAAACTGCAACCCCAGACCCTTTTTACTTATTTATTTTACTTGAAATAGAGTATCACCAAGTGAGTGAGGGCCTAAGAAGCTGAAGCTGAGGCTCGTCTTGACCTTGTGATCCTCCTGTCTCAGCCTCCCTGGTACTGGAATTACAGGCATGTACCACCACATATGGCCCATCTTTTTAATTAACAACTTTTTGATGTGTCTCCAAGGATCATGAAGAAAATAGAAGGCTGAACCTTCTTCTGATTTTTTTAAAGATCTCTTAGCTTTAACATAGCCATTTTATCATTACTTTTTCACAATAATTCATCATAGTTATTTCTTCATTAAAATATATGCAATCCTATTAGTTTTCTTCACTAAAGTATATATGAGTACTATTATAACATAAATTCAAGAAATATTAAGTGCCATTGAAGAAATAAAGAAGTGAAAGAGAAGATTTCTGTCTCTCAACCCATTCAAATATTAAAGTTGATAATTCATTTTTAATAGAAGTGGCTTTTTGCTCAGAAGGAATTAAAGGTTGTTGTTTTTCCTTAAGCTTTTAATAAAGCCTCTTGGAGGCAGTCCAAATGAACATATTTTAATCCTTATTAACTGTAGCAAATTAACAATTTAGCAAAATAACATTAACAAATTCTGCCAACTATGCCAATTGTTCTGAGCAGGCTTAGATCATGGAAAATAACCAAAACCAAAACAGTCTCAGTCATTTCAAGAATGCTTATCATAATTATGACCAAGAAAGATTCTTTATAACACTTTGTGCAAACTTTATATAGCTTATGATATTTTAGAGCAGAAAGAGAGATTAGTACAATCTGGAAAGCAGGTAGCACATTTTATTTAACACAGAGCTCAGCTTGCTGTGTTGTGGTCTCAGGTCTGCATCCATTGTTAGTCTGGTCTGGATGTTCATGTTTGACTTAATAAGTGCTCAATCACAACCAAAGGTTAGGAACTGCCTGATGGCTATCAGCATAAATGGCTGGGTCGGCATTTAGCCTCATTGGTTGGCATGGCAAGGTGGCAAGTTTTCTTGGCAGAGGAAACTGTGGTTTTCAGTCTCAGGTACTGAAAGTTATAGTCCTCAGGTTGCTAGGGCCTCCATGTGATTGTCAAGTTGCTCCTGGTCATCAGGTTTGGAGTCTGCCTGGACAGTTTGTTAGTTCTTGGGTGTTGCACCTGTTGTCTGGTGCCTGTGTGTTGTCCCTGATATCCTGGGTGTGCTATGTCATGCTTGTGTCTGCTGTGAGAGTTAGGCTTGCCCACTGCACATCATGCTGGACTGTGGTGAGCCACACACAGGTGCAATTTGAGAGTTCAGTCCCTCTTTGGCTCTAATGGAGACTTTAAAAAAAAAAAAAAGTGTGTTTCATATACATGCACATACCAAATAGAACAGAGAATAGAAAATACACATTTGTAAAAAACATGGTCATACACACACACACACACACACACACACACACACGCAAGAGACAAAGGAGAAGAGAGAATTGTAAAGAAAATTCATAACATAATATAAAAATTACATAAAATATTTTATTTTCTGCAATAAAGTTTATGTTTTTTACTATTTTGCTAATTATAATTAAAACATTTAGTATGCTTTTCTACTGTATAGAATTCTGTGGTTGAAAATATATGAGATTTAATATAACTAGGATTATAGTTGTGTACCACCATGCCTGGCCTGGTTTACATATTATATAGTATGATATGTTACTTTTATTATAAAAAAATTTTAAATTTGGTTTTTACTATGCCCTTGATAGTGGAAATGCTACTGGATTATCTTCCTACTATAACAGATAAAAAGATGACATAAAAATGAGGTCACTCTTCTTTTGGCATTGGACACCAGATAGAAACATTACAATACTTGAGGCAAGGGCAAGTAGGTTTACTACAGTAAGGTCCTAGGTTTACTACAGTATTTTGCCTTGTGGACACTCAGAAACATCATATCAGGAAATAGAGAGTTGGTTATATTTTTCTCAAAAGATAAAGACTAGACTTTGAGAATGCTGACACAGATGGAAAGGGTGGAAGGAAGCAGGAAACTGCTCAATTGGGGAGAGCTTATATGTCTATAAGCTTTCCTGGCATAGATGCGCATTAAGCTATTCAAGAAAACTATTGCTAGAGTGCTAAGACTTGAAAATAGTTTTTTTAAATAGTTTTTTAGTAGTTCATTATACTGGAATTACACCCACAGCAAAATTGAGAGACCTCTGGACAATATTGGAACCCCAACAATCATGGTTATATAGACTCTAGTATAAGAATTTTCTCTAATACTGATGATAAAAATTAAACACATACAATTAATATTCAATCCAGAATAAAACATAATAGTTTTTAAAGAAAAAAAATATAATTCGGTCTTCCTTAGTGTATCATTTACATTGCCCAGCATTTGATTTAAAAATGAAAAGGACAAGAATGTGAAATGGGGTATTTTTTTCTTATAGGGTTCTTATAGGGTTTTGACAGATGACGTTCAAGGACTAGTGAGGTATATAGAAATATGGAAGTTTATTTTAAGTCAGGGAGAGATAGCAGACAAAACATTCCCCCCTCTTTGTGTGGGGGTGTAATGGAAAGAGAGTGACCACCAGAGCTCTCGAGAAGTAGACTTTTAAACCTTACTGAGGATTCCTTTCTCTCTCTCTCTCTCTCTCTCTCTCTCAACACTACTGACTGAATATCTTGCCCAGGGCCCAGGGACATTCTACTTCTGAGCTGTATCCCCAGATCTATTTTATTTTTATTTGGAAACAAGGTTTCACTAGGTTGATGAGAATCTCACTACTTCCTGAGGTTATTCTCTAATCGCCTACCCTCTTGCCTTATCCTCCCAAGTACTGGGTATTACAAGTGTGAACCACCATGCCCACCTCTATCTTCTCTTTTATGATTGATCAGAATTGGGTTAGAGAGAACCAATGACTTTTGCACAATGTTGATCCTTAATTTGAATTGTTATCTTGTGGGCTGGTGGTGATTTCATGGAGACCACCAGTCTCTTGCCTTCCTGTTTACCTCCCCCAACCTCACAGAAGGCAATGCAGATGGCCGCTTTAGTTCTTCCTGTTCCCAGGTCCTTTGTCCTTCCTTAATAGGAAGCAGGAAAATAGATCCATAATTAAGAAAATCAGGTATGCCTAGAAATAGAATATGAAATAACCTGGTCACTAGGATTAGCAAACAAAAGCTTTAAAAAACTATTGCAAGTATATTTAAAGCAAAAAAAAAAAAATTGCACAGAATGAATAAAAAGATGAGACATTTTATCAGTAGCTAGAAACTATTTTTGAAAGGATAGAATGAGTTTGGTGTGATGGAGAAAATCTGCAATCCCAAGAATTTGGGAAGTTGAGACAGGGAGATCACAGTTTGGAGGTCAGTCTCAGAAACTTAGCACACCCTTTTCAAGTTATCAAGACACTGTTTCAAAAATAAAATAAAATGAGTAAAATAAAGTAGGGTTGTCGTGTAGCACAGAGGTTGAATGCCCTTAGGTTCAATTTCTCTCACATAGTCATTTTAGAACTGAAAAACAATACAAATAAATTAAATTGGCATTTCATAGGTTATAAGGCATTTTGGAAATATCAAAAGGTATCTTTAAAATGTATCTTTAAGTCAACTTAAAGATAATGAAGGATTTAATCTGATCTAAAGAGTATGGGAAAAAGATTAAAAAATGAATAAACTGAGCTTCAGTGACCTGTGCAAAAATGCAAAGTTATCTTTTAAAAATGCATGTGGAATCACTTTGAGAGAATATAGGGAGAAAGTGGCAAAAAAATGTATGAATATAATGGCAAAAAAATCAAAATTTATAGAAAATCTTGTCATAAGTTTATTGTTTAGCAAAATTCAAGAATGAGAAATACAAAGAAATATGTATCTAGATTCTGAGTAAAGCCAAATACAAAGAATAATCAAATGTAAATTCATAACATTCCTGTATATTAACAGTAAATAATTGAATATATATATTATATATATATATATAACAAAACAATACTATTGTAAAGAAATTTCAGAAAGGATGTGAAAGTTATATTAAAGACAGCAAACAATGTGTAGAGAAATCAAAGAAAATCAAAGTTATCAAAGAAATAAACATATATATGAATTAAAATAACCAAATTTTTGAAACATAAAATAAATTTCATCCAAATTGGTCTCTGGATTCAAAGGAATACAACAGAACTCAAAACTAACTTATTTCTCTTATGGTTATCATTGATAGATTTATTCTTATATACACATGGGTTGAGTGGGAATATTTATCACAAAATATATAAATATGTAAATAAAATTTAAAACCTTCATCTATCAGTAGTAAAATAAACAAGCTGTTTTTCTAAGTGTGCAAAAATATACATAATAATGAACTGGAAACTCACACAAAAAGTAATATAAATGGCCTTTTACATAAAAGGATGCTAAATTAGTAAATGCAAATTAAGTCATTGGGAATATTATAACACAACTAGGAGTGGCAAAAATTATAAATGTGGCAAATAGCAAATATTGACCAGCCTGCAAAACCATTGGTACTCTCTCACAAAGCAGCAAGACATATAGTATTTACTTTCGTAAAAAGCTTTGCCGTTTTTTAAATTTTATACACATATTTTATGACACCACAATTTTATTGTTAAGCATTTGTCCAAGATAAATGAAAATATATGTCCACAAAAAGGCTTAAACCAGAATTTTTGTAAAAGCCTTCTTCATAAAATATCAAATCGAATAGCAATCTAAATATACATCAGGAGGAGAATGACTAAAAAATAATAGACACAATGAAAGAATGAGCCACTGACACATGCAACTTGTTTTTTTTTTGTCTTTTTTGGTACTAGGGATTTAACCCAGAGACATTCTTCTACTAGCTACCCCCTTCCAGATCAAGTCCTTTTTTTTTTTTTTTTTTTTTTTTGCTAAATTGCTGAGAGTCTTGCTATGTTGCTGAGGCTGTCCTCAAACCTGTGATCCTCCTGTCTTAGCCTCCCAAGTATTAGAATTACAGTCATGTGTCATTATCCTTGGCTGGGTAAATATTATAGCATTATGTGAAGTCAAAGAAGCTTGATAAGAAAAGTAATCTTATGCTATTTTTATATAAATGTAGTTCTAGAACAGATACTAGTAACCTATGTGATGATTATTTACACAGTGAGTGAGGCTAGAGATTGAAAAGAAGAGAGCAAGAAAGAAAAGGCTTGCTGATACAATTGTTCCATACTGTATTTATGGTGATAATTAAATTGGTGATATTATATTTGGAATATAGAATGTCCCCTGAAGAGCTTATGTATTAATGACCAGAGGTGATATGACTAAATCATGAGGGTTCTAATCTTTTCAGTGGATAAATTCACCATAATTGATCTATTGAGTGATAACCTAGGCAGCCATGTTGGAGGTCAGGCTTAGTTGATGAGGAAGGGTCTCTCTCTCTCTCTCTCTCTCTCTCTCTCCCCCTCCCCCTCCCTCTCCCTCTCCCTCTCCCTCTCCCTCTCTCCTCCCCATGCCATACCCTGAACTTCTCAGACTTTACCTGTCCTAATATGGACTGAACCTGTGAAATCTCCAGAACTGTTAGCAAATAAATCTCCTTTCCTCTAAGTAGTGGTAATCAGATGTTTTGAATTACAGCAATGAAAATACTGACTGAAACCGGTACATACACTTGAAGCAGAATTTAAGAGTGTTGCCTCTCATTCACAATAGCCAAGTTAAGGAACCAGATTAGATGTCTGTCAACAGAGGAATGAATAAAGAAAATATGGTATACAGACACAATGGAATTTTATTCATCCATAAAAAAGAATGAAATTGGTTCATTTACAGAAAAGGAATGACTCTGGAGATAATGTTGAGTGAAATAAGCCAGACTCAAAAAGTCAAAGGTCATATGTTCTCTTTCATATGTAGAAGCTAGAGAGAAGAAAAAAGAGGTAAAAAGAGAGGAAGAGGAGGGGAAAGAGCAAATACTGAGGAATAAAATTTATCAAATTATTTTATGTGCATACACAAATATTTCTCAATGAATTACCCTACTATGTGTAATCATAATGACCAATAAATTTTTTTAAGTAAAAAAAAAAAGTATTACATTAAAATGCCTACATAAATTATCTAAAAAATAAATAATGGAAAACCACAATTGAACAACTATTCTCCTTGTTTTTAAAAAATGTTGCTTTTTATTGAAATTAATCTTTGATACACAAAAATTGCAAATATTGTACATGTTAATAGGTTACTATGTTATGTTTCAATACATGTATACATTGTAATGTCCAAATCAGGTCAATCATTTTTATCCCCTCAAATATTTATCATTTGTTTTTAGTATTTTTTTGTTTTCTTTTGTTTTGTTTTCCCTGTACAGTGGAGGGATTTCATAGCTTCTTGCATTCGAGGCAAGTGCTCTAAGACTGAGATACACCTATACTGTCTATTTTTATTTTGAGACATGGTCTCACTACATTGCCTATGCTGGCTTTCAACTTGGAAACCTCCTGCCCCAGCCTCCAGAGTTTCTGGAATAAAATGTGAGCGACCATATCCAGCTGATAATAAAATGATTTAAATCTTTTCTTTTTTTTGGAAACTAGAGATTGAATTAGGGTCACTCTATTTCCTAGTTACATCCTCTTTTAATTTTTTATTTTGAAACAGGGCCTCTCTAAATTACCATGTGTTGACCTTGAACCTGAGATCTTCCCGCCTCAGCCTACCAAGAATTGGGATTATAGATGTTTGCCACCATTTTTAGCTAAAATTTGGAGATTATATTAAGTAAACCTACTGAGAGCACAGTCATTTATAAATAAGTTTATAATAGTTTGTTATCACCCCTTAATTGTATGCAAAGTACTAATTATATAAAAGCAAAGTATTTTAAATTATAGATAGTATGTTAAAACTCAATAGTTTAAATTATTGTTTTTAATATTCCAATATATATTTTAAGGAAAACAATTTGTAACATAAACATATCTACCTATTTATACTATATAATCACAATTAATTTTTTTTCTTCTAGAAATTTAAGGACAATGATCTTCCCGTATTATTTCAGCATCACTCAATTCTCTATTTTTCTTGTTTGCTTATTTGATTTTGTGTGGGAAATAAAGTAGATTCATAATTAGCTAAGCATAATCACATATGAATAAATATCCTAAACTAATAGCCTCCCCTTAACTCCCTGTCTTCCATTATTTACTGAATTGTGTGAAATTAAAAGAAATGGGACTCATATTAGAGGCTGGTGTATAGGAGAAATTTATGAACTGACCAACAGAATACTTAAACATAGATATGTAAATATGCATGTAAATATTCTTTGAACATTGATTTCCACCGTTCCTTTATATTTTAAATTCTGGTGTTGCTTCACATCTGTTAAAAGTTAAGTTCTATAATTTAATTTGAATGTATGTTCTTCTAAAGAAAAACTTCTGGAATAATTTCATAAGATAATTCTCAACAATTAGTTATGCATATACTTAAGCACAATCATCTGTTCACATATTATTTTTTTAAATTAAGAATGATTATGTGCACATTATTCTGAATATCTTCAATTTTCTTCTAAATTATTATTATTCATTAAATTGAATATTTCACAAATGTTAATCTCCTGCCATGTGTAACTTTATGGTGCCTCATTTTGATCCTTGTAGCATTCTTGAATTATGATAACCATTCCAATATGACAGATAAAAATACTGAGACTCAGAGAAGAAATGATAGCTATTCTGTCAAATGGAAAGTAAATGGATGATATGGAAATAAAACTCTGTACTATCTGTCCTAAAATCCTCTACTAGAATGTTTCTTAAGTTTGATATACTTCTATTTGTATATGGTGATCTACTTTGAATTGAAAATATATTTATTTTTAAACATTTGAAATTGTTTTCACAGAGAAGAAAAGGCTTGGGTTTTTAGTTCATCAGATAATCTATTGTTAGTTATAAAAGGTCATAACAAGTCTGTTTGTTTGTTGTAGCATTGGGCATTAAACTTAGTTGTATTCTACCTCTAAGCTACACCCCCAGCTCTATTTTACATTCTTTACGTTGTAATAGGGTCTCGCTAAATTGCAGAGAGTGTCACTAAGTAGCTGAGGCTGGCTATGAACCTATATTCCTCCTGTCTCAGCCTCCCAGGTACTGGGATTACAAGTGTACACTGCCATGCCTGTCTTTTAAGTATTTTTAAAAATTATATCAGTTTATATACAGCCTGGGAAATTCATTATGCAAAATATTTTGTACTTTATTTTATTTAGTTCGCAGTTGAAATTTTTGGGAATCAGTCAAATACTAGATTACTTATATGATATATTTAATTTAAGGCTATGTGAATATATTATACATTATAATATTTATTTAAATATTTCTAGATTAATCTATTTTCATTATATTATGATAAGTGCCAAATGATAAAATTATAATTTTCTCATATGAAATATAAAATGCAGCTGGCATGGTGGTGCACACTTGTAATTCCAGTACTTGGGAGGCTGAGACCAGAGATTCCTGGTTCGTGGCCAGCCTCAGCTACTTAGTGAGGCTCTCCTCAATTTAGTGAGACTGTTTCAAAAATAAAGAATAAAAAATAGCACTGAGGGTGTGACTTGGAGGTAGAATGTCCCTGGGTTCAATCCCCAGTACCGTAAAAAAAAAAAAGAGAAATATAAAATGCAACATTTTGTTAAATAAATTTGTTCCAATTTTCATTAATGATTTGTGATTATTATTTCAATTTTATGGAAACATGAACTTTTAACTACATTATTTTTGCATTCTATTTTTGACTTCTTTTTCAGTTTCTCATAAATAATTTCAATAAAGTTATAACATTAACATTCTTATTTTTATTTTTTTCAATAAGAATATTTTAAAGTTAGATTGAACATCTATTAAAAAACTTATTCATGCACATTTCTCAGGATAATAAAAGACATTCTTGGGGAAAATGGCAATATTCATGTGTATGTTTTAATACTGAGTAATGGTGTGTAGTATATTTTTTGTTTTTTTATAAATTTAAGCCTGATTTTTATACACATAAGCATACACACACAAACATGTGCATGTGGATATGCATAGATATATGTATGGAGACATATAAACATTTATACATATAAACTTGCATACATACACACAAATATGGCAGAGACAGAGAATGATCCCATGAGGAAGAATAACATTATTTATAATAATCATTTTTCCTAAATGGGATAGATTTAGGTTAGAAATAAAAATGCTGCTGTGGGGTGTTACCTGTGTTATTAAGCCTGAAGAGAAAAAAATGTTAATGGAAGAATAAATACAATTAGCTTTCCACCCCAGAGATCAGAGTTCAAAGATACTTGTTAAGAAAATTGAATATGATAATGGTAGTTTTGTTTCTAGAGAATTCTCTTATTCAAGCCATAGGCATATTTCATGTTTATAGACCCTAATGTTTTTAAACATGTTTTAAAGTGATTATTAATATGATTATTAAAATAACATTTATAACAAATAGTATTTTATTATATTGGTAAAGTAGAAATATCCAACAGTAATTTTATGGTCCTGTTATTGTGATTGGAGGAAAAAAAATCTAGAGAAGCCATACCCTTAAAATATTTTTAGTGCTAGGAATTTGTAAAGAATGGATAATTATCTCAGATGTCTTTCTAGATGAATGACAGTCCATTTAAAGGAGCAGAGCAGAAATGGAGACTAGGTAGCTCCAAAGGATTATCTTTCACAACAAACATTAAAAAATAAATTAAAACTGGGTAATCTTTTTCAGACTTCTAGACAAGAGCCAAAGTTTGCAACAACAAATTAATGATCTATCAGGAAAAATGCAATTTAAAACAGAAGTCTCTATCCCCACTGTGTGAACTTTGTAACTGTTCAAAAAGGAGGACAGAATTTACTCTTAAAGAACTCTGTTTGTCTGTTGTCATCTATTTGGATGCTCCCTGAAGGTTTGATGCAAGAATATTGTTGTTTCCTTTGTTGTTGTTGCTTTGCCTAAGTCAATTAGGAACAGAATCAGAGCAAAAAAGGATAATGCATTCCTCAGAAACATTATCACAGATCACAGGTTTGAAGCCAGCCTCGGCTACTTAGTGAGACCCTTCACAACTTAATGAGAACCTCTTTCCAAATAAAGAATAAAAAATAGGGCTGGGGGTGTATCTTGGAGGTAGAATGTCCCTGGTTTCAATTCTCAGTACCACAAAATAAAAATATAAATAAATAAATAATAAATTAAAAAATATAAAATTAAGATTACATTGAAATCATATCCTCCTCCATACACTATTTGTACCTATATTTACAATTAAATAAAGTTCAAGGATAACTAAGATTAATTTGTATATCTCCAATTTTATGAAATAAATGCAATTTTATTTTGAAATATATAACTGTCTCATGTAGATTGAATGTTAAAATTTTATCCAGGACTTCATTTTAGGGACTATGAAGAAAATGTAGACTCAAATTGAAGTATTGATCTATGAATGCTAAGTATAATATGTTCTTTTGCTTTGAAAACAACTATTTAAAACAATTATTCAAAAATAATTATATTCTGAAAAATGATTCTATCCTAATTACTTACACGGCAAGCCACTATTACTGTCTCTAATTATATACATTTGTTTATTTTAGAATAGAGTTAGTTATAACATTTCACACAATCCAAGTTTCTAGCTCTCTCACTATTTGATGAAGTATAAAGTCAGTATTGAAAAGTGAATTCAATTTCAAATATCAATGATTACATACTTTTAAATATGATTATGTAAGAAGTGGCAAATTTAATTGCTATCATGGTAGGGTATATTCTCTGTCATTCAATATTTTCTCCTTAATTCTCTTATTTTCCATAACCTTGTATCATGTAGAGTTATGGCTGATAGCTATCCTATTTTTATCACTTATGCATATAATTCAAAGAAAGTTTATATTTTCTGTCTTAATTTATAGTACAATTGTGCTATAAGTAATAAATTCTTTCCAACAGTAGCAATATAAATAAGTTGTTGAGTTGATCAATAGCCCTACTTAAATTTACTATCATTCTCTCATTCTTGGAAATATATGAGACAAGTAGATTTTTGCCTCCATTCTTGCAACAGTAACTCAAAGTTATGAGAAGATACACAATTAACAAAGAACAATATTTAGAAAACATCAAGCTTCTGGGTCATTTATGAAGACTAGACATCCATACTGTATTTAAGTCCTCAAAAACGATTCTGGTTCATTCATAATGGCCAATAATAAAATGAGGACATATAGTTCCTGGATCCCACCAGAGAATTTTTGTATATGCTAAATCACAGATGAAATGTACAGCAGTTGGTCTGTTTTGCATGTGCCATTTCAAATATGGCCTCATGCCTATAAGGCACAGCCTCCATATAATTTCTTAAAAATCAGTGTGGCACACAGGAAACATCAGTCTTAACTAGTATAAAAAGAGAGAGATAAGAAAGAGGAAAAGAAAGGCAACAATCAGAGGAAATGGAAGAAGGGAGGACCTATAAAGAAAGGAGGTGGGAGGGGAAAAGTGAGAAAATAAGGAATGCTAAAAAAAAAAAGTAAGATCAATTTCTTAGATTCTTCCCAGAATACTTGGTAGGTCTTTTGTCATTTTTTTTTTTTGTTTTTTTCAATTTTAGCATCTCTCATTGCTCAGCTACTGAACTATGGAAAATATTTCAATAGTTAAGATAGAACTTTCTATAACTGTAAAATAAAAATAAATTATGCATCATTTATCTGATTTTAAATACAGATGGTCAGGCATGGTGACATGTGCCTGCATTTTCAGTACTTGAGAGACTGAGACAGGAGGATTGCAGGTTTGAATCTAGTCTCAGCAACTTAGTGAGGCTCTCAGCAATTTAATGAGATACTGTTTAAAAAACAAAACAAAACCAAAAAATCAGAATAGGAGTGTAGCTCAGAGGTAGAATTCTCCTAAGTTCAATCCTCAGCAACACACACACACACACACACACACACACACACACACACACACACGTAGTTTATTTGCACTTAATAATAAAATAATTAATAATTAAAATAAAATCATTAAACTTACTGTATATTTTGATATTAAAAGAGATTATTATGTATTTAGTTTCTTTACATGCCTACACTTCTTTTTTCACATTTCTTCATGCTCTTAGACATGACATACATTTCATTCAAAATTCCCAAGATTACTTGCTGGTGCACACCTGTAATCTCAGTACTTTGGAGGTTAAGACAGAAAGATCACAGTTTCAAGGCCAGCCTCAGCAATTAAGAAGACCCTCAGCAACTTAGCAAGACTACAATATAAAATAAAAAATTAAGAGTCTGGGGGTGTAGTTCAGAGGCAGACTGCTCTGGATTCAATCTCCAGTGTTGGGGCAGGGGTGGGGTGGAGAAAGGAATGACTAATATGTAGCCCAGGAGGATTTTTGCCATGCTGTATATGGAAACAATATTGAAAATAATTTCTTTACATGTAAAATGAAGATTTTACATCATATCCAATCTTCTAATTGTTTAACATTAGCAAACATATTATCAAAAGAATGAATATTTAAGGCAGATCCAAAAAATTGTATATCACTGTATGAACTCTATCACATGTCTGATAAAAATTATTCTGTTTTAATATTTTCAAAATTTTAGCATAAACTAAAAAATGATGTCTATGATTTTTAAATGGAATTTAAAATCTTAAAAGATTATATGATGCACAGAAGAATTTAGAAGACAAATATTTATGAGCCCACTTTAGAGCCATCAATACTTTTTAATTTGCTGCTATTGTAAAATCATTGATATTTTCCTATTTTGTAAATATGGAGTTTGTTTGCCTGTTCGTTTGTTTTGAGGTACTGGGATGAACACAAGGTCATTGAACTATATCCACTGAGATACATCTCCAACCCTTTTTATATTTTATCTTGAGACAGAGTATCCCTAAGTTACCCAGGCTGGTCTCAAACTTAATCTTCTTGCCTTGACCTCCCAAGGTGCTGGGTTTATAGATATGGGCCACTGCACCTCACTGCAACAATGGATTTGCAGTGGAGATTACAGGAAAATTGGCAGGACATAAGTCTGGTGGGAGATTAAATATAATCTAATAAAGATTAAAAAAAGAGGTATGTAATCAACTAAGCAGCATATTTCTCTCTGGAGACTAGATTTCCTCTCTTTGAGTACTAACCCAGAGGTATCATGGTATATTGTTGAACAATTAACTGATAAAGAATTCTCCACATTCTATTTTAAAATTCATCAGGTATTATCCTCATGAATCTCCTTTGTCAAGAGAGACAACTACATTAGCCTGTTAGTTTATTTAGCATTAATGATCACGATGTAAATTAATAAGTAGAAATTGTGGTTTTGAATATTAGTCTCAGGTGACTTTATTAGCATATATTAGTATATTTAATTCTGATAGAATCTGTAATGACGACAAGATTAAATTTATGGTGCAATGCAGGGAACTAAAGCTGAAATATTGAATCAACCAGGTTAAAATTCTACAGTGTTGAGAACTAGCTGGCCAGGTAGATAGCAAGAAATATCCAAGTTTTGTGGACTCCCTGTGTTTACCACTTTAGAAATACATATTGAAGTTCTAGTAAAATATAGAAGTAGATACTTAAGCTATACTGAATGCATAATAATTATTTACTGCATCCATATATATGATAGTTTTTAAATTCTTAGAAGATTGGTAGTGATTTTTGGTACTACAAATGATACATTTAAAATGATTTTGAAAAAATTAATGGATTTTAGTCTATTGAATATCCAGGCAACTGATATTATACAATAGTAAGACATTCTCAACAGTAAGAAAAAGAAGAAAACTATACAGAAAGTGCTGTTTTGGTATTCTAGTTTGGCTGTATAAAATCAAAATAAAATAAATTTTATGTAATTAAAATGAACAACATAAAGTTAATGCAAAAATGCCCAATATTGTCTTAATTTCTAAAGTATCAGAGTATGACAAATTCTTTTAAATATTATGACAATGTATTTTCCATAAAAAGGTTTACTTTGATTTCATTAGAATAATAAAAAAGTATATACTTTTAGAAACTTGATCTCTCAGTGCCATCCTTAATTAACTACAAAGTAGGTGTTACAGCCTAAATGTAGGCATTTTGTATGAGTTTATGAGACTACTACAAAGAATGTTATTTCAATAAAAATATGACTAAAATGTATTTACTTATGAATAAATTATTAAAGGATCATTATATGCCAGGGAAGATATTAGTAATCCAAACCAAAATCAAAATTATAAAAAATATAAGAATAAAAATAAACAGTCAGGTCCAGTAACCCATGTCTATAATTCCAATACTTAGAAAGCTAAAACAGGAGGATCACAGGTTTGAGGCCAGTCACAGGAATTTAGCAAGACCCATAAGAACTTAGTGAGAACCTGTATGAAAATTTAAAAAACAATTTTTTTTAAAGGGCTGGGGCTGTGGATAGAATGTAGTGAATTCAATTCCCAGCACCAAAGATAAATGAATAAAAATACATAAAAGAATAATAATCCAAAAGAATAAAAACAAGCAAAACATATTTCCTCAGTGAGGACTGATAGAAACTCATGCAAGTATCATATGGAAAATAAAGATTCCCACTATTATTCTAGAGAGATTAAAATATAGATGTGGCGATTGATTAGGTTGAAAATAAGCAGTCCATTTAATTAAAGACAATGAGCTACATTCATTCATGCAAAGGGGAACTCTGGAAGGTTTTCAAGCAGTGAAGTACTGACTTCAGCACAGAAAACAAGAGAAGGGGCTAAAGAGAAAAATTTAATTAGCATGTAATTATTTCAGTAATTCAGTTATGAAGCTTATACATTTTGTAAATTACAAATGCAGCCTGTAAAGTTGTACCTGTATGATAAATTTGGCCAGCAAATTGTTTTAAAATTAAAGTTTTATTGGTTCACGCCACAGTCTTATGTCTATCTGTTGCCTATGGTCACTTTCTTACTATGATAGCTAAGTTGAGTATTTAAGAAAGAGCACATATGGCTCACAAATTTAAAACATTTGTTTTCTGAGATTATATTGGAGACTAACAGGGTCTGAAAATCACTTAGAATTGATCTCAGATGTGTTCCTAAATTAAAACTGAAAATTAAAACGAAGTCAGAAGGGAGAGTTTAAAAGGATGTCAAGCATATAGTAAGAACAAGAAAGCACCTGGTGAGATAGAAGACAAAGGATCTCTATGACTTATGGAAGATGAATGGTCAAGGATGCACGATATTGCCAAAATTCAAATGAAGTATAAACTGAGAACTAGAAAAGAGTTATGGGTGTTTAAGTAAGAGTAGTTTCTATAAACTAAGAAGTACAAAGTGAATAATATATGAAGAATAAAAGAAAGGTTGGGAAAACAGAAAAAGAAAACCTGTAAAAAAAAGTCATTAGTTGAACATTAGATGAGATGACAGAATATTTTTGTAAAATTTATTTTAATTCCAAAACTAATAACAAGAAACTGATAGAGGTTAAGAGTAAGATCAAGAAGGGAGAACTAAAGATTTATAAAAATATCACAAATTATTTTAAATATGAAAAGGAATGTTATCCAGAATAAAGTAAAGAAAGATTATTTTCTATTATAATAGAAAGAAGGAAGAACACCAGATTCAAATTTAATATGTTTGAGTTTTGGGGTAAGACACTGATAATATCTTCCCTGACACTTTTTTCATGGTGCTCAAGGTCTTCCTTCAAGTCTGAGGAATGAAGCAGAAAAGTTCCACTATAAAGGTGTCAAAAGAAGCTCTGATATAATGATGAGTAGAAAGTGACCAATGACAAAACAAAACATAAAGAAAAATTATTTAAAAGCATGGAAGATGAAATTGAAATTAGAGACCTTAAATTTATAAAGACATTGATTTACTTTATTTTATGCTTCTTCCACAGTGCTTTGGCCTTGATAAAATACCTGAGTAAGAACAAATTACACATAAAAATATAGTGTTTACAATTCAAGTGAGTTACAGGTCAATATCCTTGATATTCATAAATGCAAAACTTCTCAACAAAAAATACCTAACAAAAATAATCCAATAGCACATTAAAAAAGTTTATTCATTATGATTAAATAGAGTTAATCCTGGGGTGAAAAGACGTGTCAACATATGTAAACTACTAAGTGTAAAATAGCATATAAACAGAACAAATGATAAAACTTGGATTATGATCATCTCAAAAGATGTAGAAGAAATATTTGATACAATTCAACATGATGAAACTGAACAAATGAGTTATAGAAGTCATAAATCTTAACATACTAAAAACCATATGTAATATGCCAATAGCTAACATAATTTTGAATGAGGAAAATTACAATTATTTCTTTCTGTTAGATATAGAGAAAGATCATGGTTGCCACTTTCACAATTTTTAATATCAAGGTACCAGGAATTTTAGCTAGTAGAATCAGGCAAGACAAAGAATTAAAGGGCATCCAAATTGGAAAGGAGGTAGTCAAATTGTTGGTGTTTGCAGAAGACATGATCTCGTATATAGGAGAACTTCAAAGACTCCACTCAAAACATAACTAATGAATGAATTCAGTAAATTTCAAGTTTCAATATAAAAACAAGTATTATTGCCATGTCATTAACAAATTATAGGAAAATTAAATTAAGGAAACCATTTTATTTCCAATATATATTTCTTAAAGACCCGAGAAATAAATTTACCAAGGAAATAAAAATTCTCAATAGTGTGAAGATATTCAACAATGAATACTATAAAACATTAATGAAATTGAAGAGAGCATAAATAAATGGAAAAACATCCATGTTTATGAATTAGAAGAATCAATATTTTTTAAAATGTACATACAACCCAAAGCCATATGCAGATTAAATGCAATACCTATCAAAGTACCAATACATTTTTTCACAGAACTAAAATTTATGTTAAAGTGGGACATGGTGGTGGACACTTGTAATCTCAGTACTTGGGAGACTGTAATATGTTATTGGGGTGATTATAATTCCTAGTTATGTCCTAGTAAGATATATGATTAGTTATTCAACCCAATAACATATCTTGCATTTAATCTGTTCAGACAAAATTTTGGTTTTTATATAATTATTCACTCATTTATTATATTCGAAGTGTTACTTCTTTAGGTAGAAAGAAGATACTAATTAAAGTAATTCGATATAAATATACTTTAATATATATTTATTTTATTAATATGTATGTTCTTATTTCTGATATCTTGATTATTTCTCTTCTTTATGCTTCTTTTATCTTCTCTGCCTCTCTTCCTATCATTTGTTTTTTTTTTCATCATTTTCAAGAACGTGGAAAATATAAATCTTATACATATTTTATGTAAAATAATAATTTCATATATTTCTCCTAATTAGTGCTTAGAAAAGATATACCCAAACTCTACACATGCAAAAGCAATATTATATCTTTATTTTTTACTATCAGTTTCCCAGTTGTATTTATATCATTAATCATGTTAGATAATTTATTTTTATTAAGTTATTTTTACATAACTTCTGGGTAACTATATCTATAAAATAACATTTTTAAAATTTATCATAATTAACTTACTTGGATATTCATTATCATTTCATTATTTCTGTAACTCTTGTGGTACACATTTTATTACTTTTTATACTAAGCCATGCAAATAATTGCCTTACTCAATTTAATAAATGTAAAAATGAAATAATTATAAATTAAAATTGCCTACAATACTTTGATAAAATAGTAATGTCAGGATTTTGCATAACTATTTTGTAAAAAATGTGTGACTTTTAAAATAATTTAGTATCCAATCTTTTTTCCTATTCTTCTTTACTTTTTTATAAACACAATAGTGCCAATATGAATTATTTGAAAATACAAATTTTTTTCATATACTTGTTGACCATTTATGTAGTTTCTTTTAACGAATGTGTATTCAGATGTCTTTCAATATTTAATTAAATTTAAAATTAGTTAAATTTAATTTAAGGGAGTGGGGAAGGAATGGGGTGTGAATTGGGGGAGGGTTAAATGAGTGCCGTATGCATGTATGCCTCTACGAGCTTGTACCTCATTAAGATGTATGATTACTATGCACCTATAATATATATATGTATATATTTAATATATATCATTTAATTAAGATTAAATGATAGAACACTTTTTCAGTATATTAGTATTTCATTTTAATTATTTTAATGTCTTAAGTAAAATATTTTTGTATAATACAATGTGTTTGAGAATAGGATAAACTATCCTGACTTAAAGTCTGATGAAAGATGCATTTAACATATTTTAGAATTTTTCTTAAGGTGATTTGATGTAAGAAATAATAAAAATGAATGAAAATATTTGCTCTTACATTTTTACTGTATATGTTACTAAAGACAAATTTAAAACATTAACCTTGCCTTAAATCCAAATAAAGGTATCATTATATTTATTGATTAAAAACCTGTAACAATCAGTGATTATTTGTTCACTGATTAATAGTAATTACCAAATAAAACATGAAACAATAACAAAAAATCTAAAGATTAAAAAAAAGATGCTGAATGGATAAAGATGATTTTATTAATCAGAAACTGACATATGGAAATAACCACCTACAAGGAATATTTAAATGGCATTCGATATTGATTTCAAAATAAGTTATAGGAAATTTTACATTTATACTTCATGCATCTTTGCATAATAAAATTAAGGAACGAGTAGAAACAAACAATTTTAAATATCTTTCACGTTTCTATTCCTTATTCAATGATTGAAATGTAAAAATAGTTATGTTTATAAAACGTCGGCATATATTTTTCATATATTCACTTAATAAACTTCTGAAAATCAAGTGATTTTCATCATTCACCAAGAATGCAATTAGATATTTACTTACTACATTTATATCTTATAACATGATATAAAAGGGAAATGGATATAATGCCATTGAAAAGTGGATTATACATACCAATTTTTAAAACTTATGTTTAATTACTCTTCTGGTTTTATACATTTAAAGGAATTCCATTAGCAAGATTGTATCTAGATAAAAACATAGCCTTGAATATAAACTGTAGTTAAGACAAGTTTGTAGAAAAATGTAGATTTTAGTAGCTGGAAAATTCTAATCATTTTAGAATTTTTTTTTTTTTTTTTTTTTCAGTACTAGCGATTGAACTCAGGGGCATTCTACCTCTGAGCTATATCCCCAGCCCTATTTTTTATTCTTCATTTTGAAACAGGGTCTCACTAGGTTGTGGAGGGCCTAAGTAGCTGAGGCTGGCTGCCAACCCGGATCCTCTGGTCTCAATCTCCCAAATACAGGGATTACAAGTGTGCGCCACCATGCCCGGCTCGTTTTAGGAATTTTTTAAAGCAATTAGGTTCATCATTCATCTTCATTCATTACAATCCCGGTTAGTTACATATTTAAACAAAATATATTCTTCTGATATCTTCTAACAAAAATAACTATATAAAATATAATTTATGAAAGACATAATAGACTACTAACATTACTAGTTTAAGAATTATATTCTTCCAGCTGGGTGTTGTGGCACTCACCTGTAATACCTGTACTTGGAGGTTGAGACAGGAGGATTGCAGGTTCGAGGACAGCCTCGGCAAGTAGTGAGACTCTCATCAACCTAGCTAGACTGTGTTTCCAAATAAGAAATAAAATCAGACTGGGGGTGTAGCTTGAAGGTAGAATGCCTCTGGGTTTAATCCCCAGTACCAGAAAAAATAAAAAAAGAATTATATTCTTCTGAAATCTCTTTTTTCTTTGTATTTACTGTAATCTGTGGGAAATAAAGCCAGTCCTAGGAGAATAGGTTAATACAAATAGCAACAAAACAGGCCCAATATCAAGTCCAGAAGAGACAAAATGAATATAGCCAGTATGATGCATGGTACAATCAATTCCATTCCCCTGGCAAAACTTGTTCAAAAGAAGAGTCCAGTTGGTGCTAGTAGACAGGAACCCTTGCAACTAATTTCCCCTTCTCTGCCCATCACCAATCACTTTTTCTGGAAACAGAAATTATTTTTTAATATTTTGAAATATATCTCAAGTATCTTTTTTCTATGAATCCCAATATCACATATTATTATCTCTGTATTGCTTTTATAGTTTGTTATACTTCAATATTATCTTCATCATCAAATCTATAATAAGTATTTTCTAGTGTACTTAATTTTGTTCTCTTAATTTTAAAAATATTATTATTATTATGTCATTTGAGTCTGTTCTTTTTTTTTTTTTTTTTTTTTGCGGTACTAGGGATTGAACTCAGGGGCGTTCTACCTCCGACCTACACCCCCAGCCTTATTTTTTATACTTTATTTTGAAACCAGGTCTCACTAAGTTGCGGAGTGCCTCACTAGGTAGCTGAGGCTGGCCGCGAAACCGGATCCTCTGGTCTCGGCCTCCTGGATGTTGGGATTACAAGCGTGCGCCACTACACCCGGCTTGAGTCTGTTCTTATGACTCATCACATCTTAATCTTCCCCATTCTCTAAACTATTCCTTTTACTTATAAAATGAACTGATTTCTTTACTTATTTTCCTTTCTTTAGTGTAGTTTGTGGAGCTTCTTTTATTTAAAATGACACTTTTCATCAAAGCATCTTAACTAAATCCAGGCCATATATTCAAGAATCTTTTTATTTATTTATTTATTTATTTATTGCTTAAACCTTAATAATTTAACATGAGTTCATTAAAGATTGTGGACTATGTCATGACAATAATATGCAGAAGAAGAGCGAACATCTAGGCCAAAAGCAGATTTCAAAAATATAATTTTTAATTTAAGACTTTATGTGTGTGTAGGAGTACCCAAAGTTTTTGGATACCTAGTCAAGAATACATGAAATAAGTATGTTAAGTAAGTTTTATTTCAGGGAAAAAAATAAGTCTATCATCTAAATGTAGAATAAATACCATGATTCATAAATAAATGTATATTCAGATAACTTACAGAAAATGAACTACAGATAGTCAATCATGAGTGGAGTATGAGGCACAAGGCAAGAATCTTAACACATGGCTGAGGCAGAGAAGAGAAGACAGAGTGACAGATCCAGAAAAAATTTTGTGGCATGCTGGGGAATTTGTTTTAAAGGCACAAAATAGAATCATTATAATATTGGTTGGCAGGGAAACTAGCAACAGAAATATATTTTCCTTGATCCAAAGATAAATAATGTTCCATGCTGATTTTTTACTTATTTGGAGCTATTTTCTAATGATTACATTATGATTGACAACAAAAACTATACGAGTTTAAAGAATTTTTTAGTTTCAAGTATTTTGAATATTTTTTTATGTATCAGAAACAACAAATGAAAAGCTTTACTGTTACACTGAGTTGTGTATAGACATCAGATGTTGGTACATGATAGTTTAGGACTTCTTGAAACTACTAAGAGAGCAGCAGTCATAAACTAGATAAAAATGATAGTATTCAGTAAAGCCCAATTTTATCGTAAGCATTGGATATGAATTATGTGAAAATGTCTCTCCTAGGAATTATCCCATCCTGTCTTCTGCACATCTGTGATTTTTTGTTGTTGTTGTTAATATTTTCTAGGAATTGGTCCACTGGGTTAAATGTAATAGAATTTTAGCCCAAAGGTATATAAGGTTTATTAAAATATTAAACAATAATTTGCCAACAAGTCTTAAAAGTGTAATATTGGTTAAAAATTTGTCATAGTAAATGACTGTGGCTTATCAAACAATTTGATGCCAGTGGCAAAAAAAAATAACTAAATTTATGAGAAACAGTAGATGCTATAATCTTATGGGTATTGCACCTATGAATAGATTGTAATACATTGACTATTGCAGGGTGATGGTAACAAAAATATTGGCACATTAGGAAATACTGCTAGGTTTTAGTTATGAGCAGCTGAGACAGCTTTGTAAATTTATTAACTGATACAAAAAAAAATATATGGGACAGTAAAGGCTTGAAGAACTTTTAGACATTTAAATTATGTAACCTACAGAATGTACAAGTGCAGGAAGTCAACAAGAAAGGAGATAAGCAGGTTTTCTAGAAATCACTAATTTGTGATATAAAGTTGTGAAATCAGAAGTTATAAAAAAATCCATAAATATGGACATAGAAATGTCCAGAATTTAATATTATGTGATGAAAATAGAATGATCTTTTAGGATAATCTTGTTTACATAAATACAGAATCATAAAAAAGTGTAAATTACTTGAGTTTGTATTAATTGGCAGGCATTTGCAGAAGGAAAAAGACAGAATTTCCAGATATTATCCAAAGCTGAAGAAATAAAACCAAGAATCAATAAATGGAATGACATCACATTAGAAATCTCCTCTACCATAACTTTTTAAATGGAAAGACTAAAAAGTCATTCACTTTTAATTCAATATATTTATTGAATATACTTATTTAAAATATAACAATATAATTGTTCCAGCAGTAATAAGCTCATTACTTGAAAGGAGACACTGCAAAAAAAATGGAGATAATGTAAGGAAAATAAAACACTATTACAAAAAGTTTGAGAAATGTGTAAATCTATGGAAGGTAGAGAAGATATAGAGAACATATTTATTTCTAAAATACTTTACACTGTGTCAGCGAAGTATAACAAAAAACTTTTGAAATCCTTAATGCTGTCCTTTCAGTTTTATCTCTTTTCGTTTTCTTTTCGAACCTTTATTATTTCTTCACCATGACTCAAACCATGCTCTGAGTTGAGATAGAAAATAAATAGAATACCCAGACCACACACTGCTTGAAAGACTAATCCCTTCTTAATAAGTCAATGTTATTTTTTCTCTTGGTGAACTAATTCATTCCACCTCTCAGTATTTAGTCCAGTTTAAAATCACATTTTTTCTAAAAATAACAATGTTTTTAATGCTACATTTTACTAAAATGGGTCTAAATGTTTGGCATTATGATAGTCTTTACAATCTAAGGTTGTTTGGTCAGTTTGGCTAACTTAGATGCAACAAATTAAAAGTGTATAAATATTGACTGGTGTTCAGATACTTATTGCTCAACCTATTATCTTAATAATAGCATAAAACTAGAGGTAAATATAGAAAAAAGAAAAAGAAAACATGTACCAATTAACACAAAGAGAACAAATTTTACATTATTTTATTCACTGATATTTTTCATGTGTCAATGATACATTTGTAAGAAGTTTCCAAGAAACCTATCTAATGACTTAAATTCAGTACTTCAAAAAAATTCTTTCTTCTAAAGAAATTCCCAACACTAAAAGAGCAATTGTGTATGATTGATATCATGTTTTGTTTTTTTTTTTTCCAAATCTACAAAGCAACTACTGTCAACCTTTCAACATTTACTGAAAATAACCCTTCATCACGGCACCTAGACTCGTACACAATACTATTTCACCATTAAGTTTGAAGACTTGATTCATGTGCCTGTGCACCTCCAAAATTTCCTGTTATTTTCCAACCTTTGGTGATTTAGGAAAAAGTGAAGAAAATAGAGTAGTGACCAAAAAGTCACAGTCAAAATGAACATTTTTCTTGCTTTTTCTTTTAAGAAATTATGAGAATTCTATCATAAAAAAAAAGTTGGTAGCCTTTCTCCTGGGCTTCTTAAAAATGGCATAGAAACCATGGAAGCTCCAGTAAAAGTATGTTATAGGATCATCTAAAAATATATTGCTAAGATGATTTTTAAATGATCTTAAGAAAATGAAATTATATAAATTAAGTATGGGCAGATTTGTCTTCTTACAAATGTCTTGAATATTGCTCTTTAGGAAATGTAAAAATGTCTTTGAAGATAGGCTCATCTTTACTTCATGATATACGGTTTGCAATTTCCCAACAAAGCTTAAACTCTGGGTTAGTACAATCCTTTATTAAAATATGACAAGAGTATTGAAAGCATGTTAGACTGTGTAAAAAATTATTTGCAAAATAACACTTAATTTTATATTTAGGATAGAAGAGAAAAATATACATAGTCTTAAAATTCAAATATTTTAATTATATTAGAAAATCTTTAAATATAACAGGTTTATACAATTAGGATCTAATCCCTGTCTTGCATTATTATTTACTAGACACTTAATAAAGAAAAGAAAATAATCTACATTTTTTCTACAAATGAAAATTAATTAGTATAGTATGTTTTTCTGAGGAATTTATAAATTTAAAATATCTACATAATGATAAAACTATGTGAAGATTCACTAACATTTGTTTATCAAATTAAAAATCAATGTCTATTCCTTATTTCTAAAAACTTAATTGTTAGATTGTATATATTACAATATGGGACATTCAAATGGAATCTGTTTTCTTCTCTGTTTTGAGAGATAAACACCTCTGATAGCTTCACAGGTGGTCCATGTTTTGCTCTTGATCTGGCCACTGTCTTTATTCCAAATTTATAAAGAATACTTTCTTAATTGGGAGTGCTTCTACTTCCTAATAATGTTCTATTTCTACTCTGTGGATGCAACTTACTAGCATTATAGTAACATTTGTAGGTCAGAAGATGCATTTTTAAAATTATTATCCAGTGGACATTATATAAACATTAATAAATTAAAGGCAAATAATGTTAGAACATCCAGTACTTTCTGAAGTTATGCCTGCCTCCTTCCCAGGAACTGAGGCTTCTTCACCAAGTTCTGCTTCTCTCTCTCTCTCTCTCTCTCTCTCTCTCTCTCTCTCTCTCTCTCTCTCTCTCTCTCCCTCCCTCCCTCTTTTGCAATTATTTATTCCATTGGAAGAATCTATTCTGTTTGCAAGTAAGCACAATTACAAGTAAATATTTACCACAGCAAGTATCTGACACTTTACAAACTTTATTTTTTTTTCACATGCATGTTTAAATCTCCTCATATCTCTTCAGATGTTTTTCCTGTCTTTATTCAACTTTTAGTTCTTCACACTTGGATACCTTTTTCTCTCCAGAAGTGTTGGAGACAAAAGCATCTGCCATTTAATAAGTGTCCCATAATATTTTATAGTAATCACATATTAATGCACACAATACAACCTAGAGCTTTGTATTCTGACAAACTTGCACAGGAAAATAGAAACACTTGATGCTAATTAAATATGTAAAGAGGAGTAAGCTGTGCTAATGAATATATAAAGGATAACACCATGATATTGATGTAGGATAGAAGAAATGAGTAGGTAGAAAGGAAACAGGAAGGAAAAGTAAAATATAACTTTAATATAAAAATTTGGAGCAGAAATGCTTCAGTCTTTACTCTCAAAACCAGTTCTTTTTCCCAGGCCCAACTCTGTCAAATTCCTGGGAAATCTGTAGATTCTAGTTATCATATATATATATATATATATATATATAATTATATAAATTATATAAATATATTATATAAATTATAAATAAATATATATTATATAAATTATATATATATATATAATTTGTCCTGTGCATTGATAGTAAGACTAGTATGATATTTTGAGAAACCTAGAACTTAAAGCACTCTCCCATTTATCTGTCAATCAGATAATGAAGACCCCCATCATCCTGAGTACCCTAAGGTTGACCAGACCACCAGAACACCAGAAACCCCCTTGGGATTACTGGACTGAGCTGACCATATTACCAGATCATCATAAACTGCCTCAAGCACTACTGGACTGAGATCATCCTCACATCCCTCCTCTAGCCCACTCATCATAAAAGTCCCCTATAAGAAAATAGCCCTGTACTCTCCAAAATGCCTTTTTCATCTTGAGGTTGCCTGCATTCTCTCATGAATGTGTATTTCTTCCGTTTTCTCCAAATAAACTTTTGTCCGTGCCTCTGACTGCTTTGTGCTGAAATTCTTTTCTGTCATGTTAGCCAAGGACCCTGCAGATCCTGAGTTCCTGAGTTGAAGACTCACCCCAGCAGTATGACAGAATGCAGAAAATAACATTTTGATTTGATGTGAGGCGTCATATCACTTTCTATTACATACAAACAATATGAAATATTATAATTTTATTTCCTTAAATGTATACAATCTAGACTGATAAACTTATTCAAACTCTCAAATTCAAAACCTGTTTACAAGTGGGAGTCACTTGTATTTTTAATGTTGTATATTTCTCTACCAAATCTTTGTCATATGCCTTAGACCCAACCTAGAGCTTTGTATTTCAACAAACTTGCACAGGAAAATAGAAACGCTTGATGCTAATTAAATATGTAAAGAGGATTAAACTGTGCTAAAATAAATAATCTTTGCCTCAATCAGTGGTAAATTTATTTAAAATGTTAAGAATATGG
>PVLC010009686.1:19994-53300 GCA_004027655.1 Graphiurus murinus | reverse complement strand
TGGCGCACGCTTGTAATCCCAGCATTCGGGAGGCTGAGACTGGAGGATCCGGGTTCGCGGCCAGCCTCAGCTACCTAGTGAGGCACTCCGCAACTTAGTGAGACTCGGTTTCCAAATAAAGAATAAAAAATAGGGCTGGGGGTGTAGCTCGGAGGTAGAATGCCCCTGAGTTCCATCCCCAGTACCGCAAAAAAAAAAACAAAAAAAAATAAGGCTGGGGCTGTAGCTCAGAGGTAGAATGCCCCCAGGTTCCATCCACAGTACCGCAAAAAAACAAAAATCATTATTTTACTTATTACTAGAGAAGAACAGGCTACTAATTAAGCAATGACAATACTTCATCACTGAGAATTTTTATGTTATGCATATTTTTAAAGCTCATTCAAATTTACCACGTACCACTCTTATGCACACATGAAAGGAAAATAAGACAAAAGTTATTTCCATAGTTTTTTCCAAAGTCCAATTCTTCTGAATATTCTGTATTTATCTATACATGGTGTGATGTACTAAAAAGGACATGTCATTTAGTACAGTATGCCTGCCAAAAATGTTTAACTTGAATCTAATCATGAGAAAATCATGTTAAGTTTAAATTCCACTGCATATATTTTTAAAAGAAATATAACACGTCCAGTGCAAAAAATTGAATTCTTATAATTGAAACTATTATGAAAAATTTTAAATGTTGAAAATGTACAAGGGATATATTGTACTTTACAATTATTTTACAGAGCCAGGCATGGTGGCGCACACCTGTAATCCCAGGATTTGGGAGGCTAAGACAGCAGGATTGCAGGTTCAAGGACAGCCTTAGCAAATGTGAGACTCTCATCAACCCAGCAATACCCTGTTTCAAATTAAAAAATAAAAATAGGGTTGGGGGTATAGCTTGGAGGTAGAATGCCCCTGGGTTCAATCCCCAGTACCATACACACGAAAAATTATTTTACAGAATACTGGAGGCATTAGAGTTCAAAGATTCTTATGCTCAAATCTCAATTTCTCCATAAGGAATATCTGGTCACCTATTAAAATACTACAACCTTCCCCACAGGGAACCTGGCAATTCCACCCTTTACCATTCCATGAAACTTCTATAGGGCTTATCAGCTTTTAACATATCATGAATAACTTGTTTGTGTCCTTCTCTAAACTGTAAACATTGCAAGGGAAGCAATCTTCTGCCCACTGAAGTATCTCAAGTGTTTAGAGCAACACCTGGAACACAGTAATAACAAGCATGTAAATACTGGTTGAGTGCATGAACAAACACAAAGTGAGCTGTACCAGGCACCTGATGGTGAGGTCTCTAGAATTTTACATTTTAAGACAAAGGTGAAAGGATGAAGGTTTTATAAATTCTAGTTAAACATGACTACTGAACACTCGCATTTTTCTTTGTTCCCTCCCTAAATCCAATTAAAATGATAGTAAAGAAAAAATAAGTATTAACTTAGGACAACAAAGAGAATGGAAAAAGATAAAAACAGTAGATAAAAGATGTAAACAGCATTTTAGGAATTTTAATTTAAATAAAGGGAGAGTGCTGAAACTAAAAGATCTACAGAGGAGGAAGCCGATACTGATCAAGCAGTCAACCATGAAATCCTGGAAGACTCAGAGATTCCGATGCCTCTGGAATGGAGGGGTAGGACTAAAACAGGACAGGTTCAGTCTGTAAAAGGAATAAATTCTCTCCCTGTCTTTACAGATAGGTTCCTATTCTTCTCTTAAGCTGGCAGAACCTAAGAGATTTAGTCTATAGAGACATAGGGGAAAGAAGGTTAAGGAGAGGGGATTAGGTACTAATACTGACAACAGAAGCTTCAAAGTTTACAAAACAAATGATAAAAAAATCCCTAGCAGCACTCCCAGAAAGCTGGTAGCAGTCTTATAAGCTCCTGGCAAGAGATGTAAAGGTTCCTTTCTAAGTAAGTTGATAAGCCCAAGAAAGACTGAGATACAGATATTTAATCTGTATCAGTAAATACATAATATAACATAAGAAACTTGGTAAGAGTATAGATAAAATGTTTATATTCAAAAAACAGATTGAAACAAATACTTACATAACCAACATCAGGTCTGTAACATGTATATGCCCCTAAGATACTATGTAAAACATCGTGATATGGGCCACCCTTAGGAGAGAAAAATGAAATTTGAAACTATATGAATAATTGTATCTAAGTTACTTCTCACATAACATGTTTAAAAAAAAACTGTAGCATTTCCTAAATGACTAGTTTTAGTGTATTTAACAACTGTCAAAAATATTCTAAATGCATTCTGCCAAGGTGTTATCAAAATGAATAAAAAATTAATCATGAATAACAAAAGTGTCATATATATTCACTTAATGGATATAAGCTATAGAATGTACAAATAATTTTAAAGACTTCTAGATCTGGTACAATAAGAGTATAATGAATACAAATTGTTTCTTTTTCTTTTGGGAGAGGTGCTGGGGACTGAACCCAGGGCCTTGCACATACTAAGCACACACACTACCACTAAGCTACATCCCCAGCCAGTTTTATTTTACATAATACAACTTTGGCAAAAGAAAACCATCAAACTGCACTAAGTCAAGTTGCATTAATAATTTTAACCTTTAACAATAAAATTTTTTTATTTCATTTTTATCAATCCTACAACTTATGTTACAAATAATATCTTCCTACTTCAATGGTAACTATTAAAAATAACCATTTTTTTCTATAAGAAATAAATGTAAAAGTTAACTATTTCTATTTCAGTGGTTTTTTTTTTTTTTTTTTTTTTTTTTCCGGTACTAGGGATTGAACCCAGAGGCATTCTACCTCCAAGCTACACCCCCAGCCTGATTTTATTATTTAGAAACAGGGTCTTACTAAGTTAACTGAGAGCCTTGCTAAATTGCCAAAGCTGGCTTTGAACCTGCAACCCTCCTGTCTCAGCTTCACAAGTACTGGGATTACAAGTGTGCATCACCACACCTGGCACAGTGGTCATTAAAAAAAAAAATGTTTTTGGACAAAGTTCTTCTATGTGCTATGTTAACTGCAATGGATTTCAGTCAAGAGAATAAAAGAAACTTCTTTAAAATTTTCCTATTAGTCTTGTACTTTTTATATAAAGGCCCCAATTTTTTTTATTTTTTTATTTGTTTTTTTTGGTACTGGGGATTGAACCCAGAGGCATTCTACCTCCAAGTTATACCCCCAGCCCGATTTTATTTCTTATTTGGAAACAAGGTCTCACTAGGTTTCTGAGAGCCTTGCTAAGTTGCCAAGCTGGCTTCGAACCTGCAATCCTCTTGTCTCCAGTGCACCACCGTGCCCGGCTTAAGGCTCCAATTTTTTAAATTTTGTCTTTTAAAAATAATATTGACTCATTTAGAGAATTTTTCCCCCTTGAATATTGAAAGATTTTTTAAAAAGTAGTTACAAGCTGGTTAGAAACCCTCACCTTCTGAAAGATGTAGAGAGATGGAAATGTACGGGATATGTCCAACTTAATTAATTCCAGACTGGCCTCTCGGTCAGCAACAGATACACCTGCATTCACCAAGTAGATAAAATTTAAATGATCACTTGGTTGTAATAAGTTCAATTTTGTAAACAAAGAATGATCACATAGCATATGTGTTATTTAAGGAAAGTTAAATGCTGAATCATCAAGAAATGTCACATAATTTTTGCTAGAACTTAACAACTGGGAAAAAAATTACAAATATCACATTTAAAAAAAAAAATTACCATACTGCTAATAAAGAGAAGTCTAGAGGATTTAAATTCCAAAAAGGGAAAGGCCTTTCCTATATAAGTGGACATTAGTGGCCATTTTTCTTCCTAGGGGTCTCTGCTAAGTCTGGCAATTATAATTGAGCTGACCAAAGGCAAAGATACTCTGCGTAAGGAAAAACAAAAGTTTCATGGCCACATAAGACTAATATGACAGGAATTTGGAAAAGCCCTGAATGTACATTTGATTTTTCTCTATGGGACTTTTGCTAAAAGTAGGAGGCCAAGTTGGAAAGGCAAAATGAAATCACCCAAAGTCCCATGGTCCTTGGGGAGAGTATCTCATTGGAGAAAGAAGCCTATAATGAAAATGGGACAGTTCTTCCCATCAAGAAATTTGAAACCTGAGATGAACTAAATCTATTAAAAGCTGCAACTTTGCTCCAACTCAGCTCAATTACTGATTGAATTGAGATGATAACCCCCTAATCCAACCACCTAAAAGGAAAGAGCATGCTTTCTCTGCAGAGGAAATAATAGATTCAATTTCTATATTCTTTTGGTAAACAGTGTCTGGTGTATAATTAAAACTTCTAAGAAATGCAAAGAGGAAGAAAAATGTACTTATAACACCAAAGGGGAAACCAGCCAATAAAAATAGACCTACAGAAAACCTAGTATTAGGATTAACAAATAAAAATACAGAGTTACAAATATGTTAAATAAGGGAAAGATGGGAGAAAATATAGAATGGAAAGATGAAGGATTTCAACAGAGAAATAGAATGTATAAAAAGAACCAAGTGGACATTCTAGAATTACAAACTATAATATCTAAAATTAAAAATATTGTACAGATTTAATAGCATACTAGATTAAGCAGAAGAATTCATGAACTTGATTATAGAGTAATAAAATCATTCAAAGTGATTCAGAAAGAGAAAAAGAATTTTAAAAAAGAGTGGAAGAAGCTTGGGATACTGTTAAATGGTCTATCATCTACATAATTGAAGCATTAGAAGGAAAGCAAGAAAGATGGAGCTGAAGAAATACTTGAAAGATAATGGCCAAAAAGTTAAATGACAACTGCCAATTATAAGTACTCAGAAACCAGAAAACAGTAAATAGAACACTACTTCTAATTGGAATAGTTCTTCATTACATTCAATTAATTTTTACTGAAATGCAACTTTCACTATTTACTCATAAAAAAAAGTCTCAGAAGTTAACATTTCTTATTTTAACTCATGATTTTTTTTTTTTTTTTTTTTTTTTGTAACTCGAAATTGAATCCAGGGGCATTCTACCTCGGAGCTACATCCCCAGTCCTATTTTGTTTTATTTTTTGTAGTATTAGAGATTGAACACAAGGGCATTCTACCTCTGAGCTCCACCTTCAGCTCGATTTTTTAGTCTTTATTTTGAAACAGGGTCTCACTAAGTTGCAGAGGACCTCACAAATTGCTGAGGCGAGCCACAAACCTGAAATTCTCCTATCTCAGTCTCTCAAGTACTGGGATTATAAAGAAGCATGTGCCACTACATCTGGCTATTTTTTATTTTGAAACTGGGTCTCGCAAAGTTGCTGAGAGTCTCACTACTTGCTGAGGCTTGCCATGAATCTGTGATCCTCCTGTCTCAGATTCCCAAATACCGGGAGTACAGGTATGTGTCACCATACCTGGCTAACTCTTACAATTCTGATACTTCATAAAAATTAATTTAAAAAGAATAATGAAATAGCTGAGGTGCTGCCAGTATAGAAGTTCTTACATCTTCCTTCACCTTCCTTATACTTTAAGTTCCCCACAAATAGCTGGCATGGCTGACACAGGCCTCAGGATGATGCTTACATAAACCTGGAAGTCAGCTGGGCATGGTGGTGCACGCTTGTAATTCCAGTACTTGGGAGGCTAAGACAGGAGGATCACAGGTTTGCGGCCAGCCTCGGCAACTTGTGAGGCCCTTCGCAACTTAGTGAGAGCCTGTTTTAAAATAAACAATAAAATAGGACTGGGGGTGTAGCTTGGAGGTAGAATGCCTCTGGGTTCAATTCTCGGTACCACAAATTTTTTTTTTTAATTTAAAAAAAAACCTGGAAATCAAGTCTTCCCTCTAATTTTGCTAGTAAATTTTCTTCACCCTAATGTTCACTTTTCTAAAACAGAAAAAGAGTTTTCAAAGAATTTAAGATATTCAGAGAAAATCATTATGAAATAAACACCATTTCTCTACCCAAAGCTGTGTTCACTTTCAGAGTCTTACTCATAAGTAAGAGAAAAGGGTTTGCTTTCTATAAAGAAAAACAAATACAAAAAAAAGTGACTAACAGAAAAACTGTTCTCCATTATTCAATCACAGTAGATGGTTGAATAAATTTCCCTAAATTCAGCCGGGCGTGGTGGCGCACGCTTGTAATCCCAGCATTTGGGAGGCTGAGACCAGAGGATCCGGGTTCGCGGCCAGCCTCAGCTACTTAGTGAGGCACTCCACAACTTAGTGAGACTCGGTTTCAAAATAAAGAATAAAAAATAGGGCTGGGGGTATAGCTCGGAGGTAGAATGCCCCTGAGTTCAATCCCCAGTACCGCAAAAAAAAAAAAAATTTCCCTAAATTCAAAAACGTATCATCATAGGGAAAAGGGTCCCTGTTTTCTCTACAATGATTAAGAAAAAAATTGACAAGGGTGGAAGAAAAGATGGAGGCTATGAGTGAGTTAAATGAACAAAGAATAGACAAAATAAAAATTATAAATAGTGTATGAGGGAGTAAGGGGTCACAAGTGAGGTGTGAAGAACATCTATCTTTAAGTAAGAGATTGTCCTGAAAATACTTCATCCCATTAACCTTATTCTTATGATTTAAGTCCTGGGCTCTGGAGTACAAGAAGTCTGGCTTATCTTCCAGCTTCTCTGCTTACAAGTTATTTAACTACTACTCTAAGCTTTGGTTTCCTCTTCTATAATTCAGGATAATACCTACTTAAAAGGTTATCAAAATCAAATGAGATAATATATATAAAGCAGTTACCACAGTTCCTGGCACATGGCATAAAATCATACTATTATTTTCAGCAACTAGATTTTCATCCTGAAATTCTTTAAAAAAAAAAAAAATCACACCTTCTATATCATTCTCAGAACTTGTTTCACTGAAGCTTTTCCACCGTTCCTTTGCTCTTGAAAGGAAGATCTCATAAAGTTCTAGGGAAGAAATTTATAAATAATAAAAAAGAATCATCCTCACATATTTTCATTTTAAATCTTTACCTATTCTATGTCAAGTCTCGCTGGTGTAGCAAGTATTAAAAAGTGGCAATTAAAGTATTTGATTCTACCCAAACTATTCATTATACAACCAGAAAAACAGCAAATAGAAATACTGGAGATTGATTATCAAGGTAGCTATAATACAGAATGTATAGAAACACAATTTTTGAAGTCAGTCAGACTGATATTTAGCTCTGCCACTTACTACTTGTGGGACTTTCAAGAAAGAAACTTAAGCACTCTGGAACTTGGTTTTCAGGTTACTAATAATTAAACAATATATTTTACGTAAAGATAGAAAAACTGTTCCCAATTATTCAATCATAAAACATAGTTAATAAATTCCCTTAAATTCAATAAACTATCATGAGAGGGAAAAGAGTCCTGTTTTCTCTAAAATGACTAGGAAAAAAAATCGACAAGGGTAGAGGGAAAGATGGAGGCACCTTATGGGACCCATTAAATCTAGTTATAGCTTTCTTCCTCTCCTCAAATTGATTTCTCTATTATGATACTGCTATCTAACGCTACCTATACTTCACATAGATTTGGTCTACGGGTCCACATAGAAAAGTCTCTATCCCTATCTTTTAACTATATGTGTCCAGTCAATCACTTTTTGAGAATACCACTTTGATTCCATATGTATAGTCTTATAAAACTTGAGGAAAAAATGGTACTTGGGAGGCTGAGGCAGGAGGATCACAGGTTCAAAGCCAACCTCAGCAATTTAGCAAGACCCTGTTCCACATGAAAAATAAAATAGGGCTGAGAGGAAAGCTTAGAGGTAGAATGCCCCTGGATTCAATCCCCAGTACCAAAAATATATATTATGGCTGGGATTACAGGCATGCGCTACCATGCCCAATCCTTTAGTTTGAAATTGGGTCTAACTAGCCGGGTGTTGGTGGCGCACACTTGTAATCCCAGCATTTGGGAGGCTGAGATCAGAGGATCCAGGTTCATGGCCAGCCTCAGCTACTTAGTGAGGCATTCCACAACTTAGTGAGACCCTGTTTCAAAATAAAGAATAAAAAATAGGGCTGCGGGCGTAGCTCAGAGGTAGTGTGCCCCTGAGTACTGCCCAAATCCCTAGTACTGCCAAAAAAAAAAAAAAAAAAGAAATTGGGTCTTACTAAGTTGCTGAGGATGGCCTCAAGCTTGTGATCCTCCTATCTCAGCTTCTCAAGTACTGGGATTACAGGTCTGTGCCACCACAACCAATTCAATAACATATATATTCTTATACTGCCAAAAATTAGATCATTAGATCATTATACATATATATGTATATATATCAAACAGACTCTCACTATTCTAATTTCTTCTCTTTTTACTTTTCATTATTACTAATGGTTTGGAAAGAAGTTTAAAAAGAAAAAAATCAAATATGTAATTTCTATTACTTGTGTCCAACCACAACAATGATTTGGTAAAGGGATGAAAATGATTTTAAATACTGTATACACAATTGTTTGGGGTTTTCAGGTACCAAATTGAAAGTCCACATTTTTTCTTCTTTCTTTTTGGTACTGGGAATTGAACCCAGGACTTTGTGAATACCAGTCCACACTTTTTTATTTTAAACTAGTTCTAAGTCCAGTCACAGTTTCATTTTTCTACCCAAATTTTAAAACTGACTTGCAAGAAAGTCAGAAGACAAATCCAGCACTTTGGGAAGCCACAAAAACATATACAATAATAAAACTGTGGTAACGCATTTCAAAACATCAAATGATATATCCCAAAAAGATTTTACAGGGCATGTCTCTAATAAGAAGACCTGAGCCTCACTTTAATTCCATGCTTGGCTCCCCTTATTTTAGTTTGAATGGATAAAGGGAGATTAACTATGGTACCTTCTACCTTAACAGAGAATACTTTCAGGGCTTGTTTCACTTTCTGATTTTATGACAATGACGATACATGTACTCATAACAGCACAGAGCACTTTCATCATAAACTTTATATTCACTATCATAAATAACTGTTACAATAATCTTTTGTAGCCAGGCATGGTGGCATATGCTTGTAATCCCAGTACTTGGAGAGCTGAGACAGGAGGATCACAAGTTTGAGGCCAGCCCTGGAAACTTAGATCAGTCCAAAATAAAAAAAATAGAAAGAGTTTGGAGTGTAGCTCAGTGGTAGAACACCGCTGGGCTCAATCCCAGTAAAACACACACACACACACACACACACACACACACACACACACACACACTCACCCACTTTGAGATGGCTAGTGATTGTATCCCCATTTTACAGATGAAAGAAACTAAGATTTATAGATGTTAAATAATTTGCCCAAGGTCACAAATGAAGATTCGAACCACACTTGACTGATTTTAGAGGTCCTTACTCTTAGCCACTATTCTCTAGTGGCTATAAATTTTATGATTAAGATAAATACAAGGGTCAAATCATTACAGCCATTCAAAAGTAAACAAGATTACCAAAAAATAAATTTACTCCAATTAAAATTTAACATGCTTCCCATCTCTAATAAAAAAAAAAACAATTAATTCCTCATTCCATTGAAAATAAATGACTTGATGTTACAAAACTTTTTGTGTGTGTGTAATTCTATATATTGAACCCAGGGGCATTATACCTCTGAGCTATACCCCCAGCCCTACTTTTTATTCATTACTTTGAAACAGGGTCTCACTAAATTGCTGAGGGTCTTGTTTAGTTCCTGAGGCTGGCCTCAAACCTGCTATCCTCTTATCTCAGCCTCTTAAGTACTGGGATTACAAGCATGAGCCACCAAGTCAGGATATTGTTATGAAATTTATAAAGTTAAAAATTAAAAAGAATCTTTTGAACCAGACATGGTGATGCATGCTTGTAATCCCAGTACTTGGTAGGCTGAGACAGGAGTATCACAGGCCTGCAGCAACTTAGTGAGACCCTGTTTCCAAATAAAGAATAAAAAATAGGGCTGGGGGTGTAAGCTCAGAGGTAGAATGCCTCTGGGTTCAATCCCTAGTAACACACACACACACACACACACACACACACACACACACACACAATTAAAAAAATAAGAATCTTTTTGCAACAGTGTTACAAAAGGTTAGAGTACTTGAAAGGCCAAGACAGAAAGATCGCAGGTTCGAAGACAGCCTCAGCAAGTTATGAGACTCACATCAACCTAGTGAGACCCTGTTTCAAAATAAAAATAAAATAGAGCTAAGGCTGTAGCTCAGAGGTAAAATGCCCTTATGTTCAATTCCCAGTAAAACACACACATGAAAAAAAGAAAGAAAAAGGTTAACATATATTTAACCAATATAGTAATATCTGCATTACCAAGCCTCCTCAGGTTCTAAAGCTAAAGTTATCAAAAACAAAGAAACCTGCAAACAAAACAAAACCACCAAACAAGGCTTTTTAAAATCTAACTAAAACTTCTGACTATATTCTAATATAAATACATTTCCTTTTTTTTTTTTTTTCGGTACTGGGGATTGAACTCAGGGGCATTCTACCTCTAAGCTATACCCCCAGCCCTAGTTTTTATTCTTTATTTTGAAACCGAGTCTCACTAAGTTGCGGAGTGCCTCACTAGGTAGCTGAGGCTGGCCGCAAACCCGGATCCTCCGGTCTCAGCCTCCCGAATGCTGGGATTACAAGCGTGCGCCACCACGCCCGGCTAATACATTTCCTTTTAATATGTTCTAAAGATAGAAAGCAAAGGCAACAAAACAAAAAACAAAAAAAGTCTTTGTTTTATTTGAAGAGAACAGTTATATAATATGAAATCTTACTCTTTTGGGGGGGGGGCTGGAGATTGAACGCAGGGGCATTCTACCTCTGAGTCCCACCCTCAGCCCTATTTTTTTATTCTTTATTCTGACACAGGGACTCACTAAGTTGTGGAAGGCCTCACTAAGTAGCTAAGGCTAGTTGTGAACCTGCAATCCTTCTATCTTAGCCTCCCAAATACTGAGATTACAAGCATGCACCACCACACCCAGCTGAAATTAGAACTTTTAATTCTTCCCTTAGGCCTATTACATCCCATTGTCCTATATAAATGACATCTATAAAAACTAGAAAAATTTTATAGCATAGATATAAAATTGCTCAATTTAAGTTTTTATGGGTGTACTATATATAGAATGACGAGACCTAATGGGTTAAATTATTTCTTCAATTTTTTTTTTTTTTTGCAGTACTGGGGATTGAACCCAGGGGCATTCTACCTCCAAGCTACACCCCTAGCCCTATTTTTTATTCTTTATTTTGAAATGGGGTCTCACTAAGTTGCGGAGGGCCTCAGTAAGTAGCTGAGGCTGGCCATGAACCCAGATCCTATGGTCTCAGCCTCCCAAGTACTGGGATTACAAGCGTGCACCACCACGCCTGGCCAAGTTTTCTTTTTTTTTTTAAGTTCTTTTAAAATAATGCAATCACAGAAAACTTGTGAAAATCAATTTTTAAAATTATACATAATCATGATGTCCAAAGTTGCTATCGCTTTTGTCCACTTTTCTTGGCAGTGCTGGGGATTGAACTTAGGGTCTCACACATGCTACTTACTCTACACTGAGCACTCACTCTACTACTGAGCTGCATTCCCAGGCTTAAAAGTTAGTATCACTTTCAAATTAAAGACACATAGTTATATTTTTGTTATAATTCTATCCAATTATATATAATGCTGATTGGTGCATTATGTATCATTTTTTCCTAGCAGATAAGCTTTTATACCCAATCTTGCTTATTTACTTAAGAGTAAATTCTTAGAACTGGAATAAACAGATCAAAGATTATTTTTCTTAGACTTCAGGTTAATATTTCTAAAGTATTTTCAGTCATACCTCAGAGGGGCAATTCTAATTCACTTTAATCTCTTAATTTGAGGGATGAAAAAATACTATCTCACTGTTTTAACATAGCTTTGATTTGCCTAGCACAATGTAAATAGTTAAATAAATTACAGTATGGCCAAACTGTAGAATATAGTGTAGCTATAGTATATATGAGGTAGACTTGTATGTATTGACATAGGATTTTCAAGATAGATTAGTGAGCTGGGTGTGGTGGCGCACGCTTGTAATCCCAGCATTTGGGAGACTGAGACCGGAGGATCCAGGTTCTCAGCCAGCCTCAGCTACCTAGTAAGGCACTCCGCAACTTAGTGAGAACCTGTTTCAATATATAAAAAATAGGGCTAGGGGTATAGCATGGAGGTAGAATGCCCCTGAGTTCAATCCCCAGTACCGCAAACAAACAAAAAAAAAGACAGATTAGTGTAGTCAGACACAATGGCACATGCCTCCAATCCCAGTACTTCGGAGGCTGAGAGAGGAAGACGGCAGTTTCAAGGCTAGCCTCAGCAATTTAGAGAGACCCTGTTTCAAACTTTTTTTTTTTTTTGCAGTACTGAGGATTGAATTCAGGGGCATTCTACCTCCGAGCTACACCCAGTCCTATTTTTTATTCTTTATTTTGAAACAAGGTCTCACTAAGTTGCAGAGGGCCTCACTAAGTAGCTGAGACTGGCTGTGAACTGGCCATGAACGTGAATCCTTCGGTTTCAGCCTCCCAAGTACTGGGATTACAAGCATGCACCACCACCGCCCAGCTCCTATTTCAATTTTTTTTTTTTTTAATTTTTTTTAAGCTGAAGGTATACCTCAATGGAAGAGTGCCATAGGGTTCAATCTTGGGGGGGGGGGGGGACAAGAAGAAGAAAGATCAGTGTGAAAAAACAAGCCATAAACTGCTTTTTGTGAGCCAGGCATGGTGGCGCACACTTGTAATCCCAGCATTTGGGAGGCTGAGACCGGAGGATCCGGGTTTGCAGCCAGCCTCAGCTACCTAGTGAGGCACTCCGCAACTTAGTGAGACCTGGTTTCAAAATAAAGAATTAAAAAAAAAAAAAAAGGGCTGGGGGTGTAGCTCGGAGGTAGAATGCCCGAGTTCAATCCCCAGTACCACAACAAACAAACAAACTTCTTTTTGTGATAAAACAAAAAAGAAACCTTAAAAATTATCATATGTAAACAGGCATGGTTGGGCATATTTGTAATCACAGTACTTGGGAGGCTAAGACAGAAGGATTGCAGGTTGGAGAACAGCCTCAGCAATGTAGTAAAACCTTGTTTCAAAATAAAATATAAAATAGAGCTGGGGGTGAAACTCAGAGGCAAAATGTCCCTGGGTTCAAACCCCAGTACCACTGTCCCCCAAAAAAGATCATATGTAGATGCACACTTTTTTATGTACACAGAAAAAAGATCTGGAAAATTATGTATATCATATTGCTAATAGTGCTTATAGTAGGATCAAGAATAGGAGTTTGAGGTGAGCATGGTAGCACATGCTTATAATGCCAGTACTTGGAAGCCTAACACAGAAGGACTGCAGGTTCATAACCAGCCTCAGCAACTTAGCAAGGCCCTGTTTTAAATAAAGTAGGGCTGAAGGTGTAGCTCGGAGGTAGAATGCCCCTGGTTTAATCCCCAGTACCACAGGAACACACACACACACACACACACACACACACACACACAATAGGAGTTTGGATTGAAGACTCCTAAACTTTGTACTTTATAATTACATGCATTTTAAAAAATAAATTTGAAAAGAAAAACTTTAAAAGTAACAATAACAATACATTATTTCTATTATTAGAGACCCTAAATCTATCTGGAGTGTGATGTTAGCATTAACATTATCCTAAGACCAACCTAGCAACTTTTTTTGTTAATTATTTTATTTTTCTTTCTTTTTTTTTTTTTTTTTTTGTGGTACTGGAGATTGAACTCAGGGGTGTTCTACCTCCGAGCTATACCCCCAGCCCTATTTTTTATTCTTTATTTTGAAACAAGGTCTCACTAAGTTGCAGAGGGCCTCACTAAGCAGCTGAGGTTGGCTGCGAACCTCCGGTCTCAGCCTCCCAAATGCTGGGATTACAAGCGTGCGCCACCACGCCCGGCTTTTCTTTTTTGATATTATAATTCTATCTCAAACTTTTAGTTTATTGAAGTTATTTCACATTTACTCCTGTCAAGGTTTTAAAAATCTTAAGAAAATAAGACAATTCCCTGAACGTCTCCCCATTTTTTCAAACTTCAAATTTTTTAAATAAAAAGCTCCAAAAGGACTAGTATGAATAAAGAGGTAGGAAAAGACATTTCTAGCATTCTCCCAGTATTTATTTTTTTTGAGTAATGAGGAATTGCATATTTAGACTATTTTCTTTTTCCTGGCATATAACTAGTCATTCACTGCCATGTAGAATCTCAGACATTTTTTAATAACCTACGCCTGTTTTAAAATATATTTCACTGGTGCATCATAACTGTGCCTAACAATGAGTTCACTCTGATTCGTCCATACACATGCGTAGCATAATACGGGATAATACACTTGTGATATTTGGAAGAATAGTATGGACAGTTGTAAACAAAAAGGAAACATACAAACCTTATTCATATAATATGAAATACAGTAACTTATTAAATCAAACAATGTTTGGGAAGGATGAAGCATGCTCTTAAAATTACATTACTTATGGAAGTGCCTTGCTAAGTGGCCACTCTACTAATGTGCTTTATTATTCTGGAGATGACTATCTGTATGTGTGGGAATAACTGAACACAGAATACAAACCAGGAGTGATATTTAGTTCATTTCCTACAGCTAGACTCCAAACTTTCCCACGAACACTAGGGGGCAATCCCTGCCACCACAATTCTCGAACTCTTCTTGTACTACGCCTAGAATTAGAGGAGAAAAAAGGAGAAAGTTACTTTTTATACCAAAAATACTAGCTACACGATGGTTTACCTACAGCCAAGTGATCAGATGATTTTTAAGAATATAGAGAGTTTAGGATATAATACAAACTTCCCTTAGGTTTCATGCTTACAGGGAACAAAAGCCTATAAAACATATAATATCTCAAAGATGAACAATAAATTCAAAGGGAGTTGTCTGACAGATGCCACTTACACTAAAGATACAATTAAGAGAATCAGAACTATGTGGATAATTATGAAAAATAACAGGATAAGCCAGGCATGGTGCACACTTGTAATCCTAGTTACGTGGGAGGCTGAGACAGGAGGATTGCAGGTTTGAGGCCAGTCTCAGCAACTTAATGAGGTCCTCAGCAATTTAGCAAGACCGTTTCAAAATAACATAGGGCTGGGGTTATATCAGCTATAGATCAGAGGTAGAATGCCGCTGGGTTCAATCATCAATACCAAAATAATAACAGGATAAAAGGGACATAAAACTTGATGTTGCCAATCTAGTATCAAAAATCAAATCACAAAGAATCTCCTATGGGTAAGGCCCTAGTCTTTGAGAGCCAGTAGTTTGCTGAAAGAGTGTATGCTTTACAGTCAGATAGACCTGAGTTCAAATCTAGTATAGCTATTCACTAACTGTTTAACCTTGGGCAAATCACTTAACCTGTCTAATCTTGAGTTTTCTTGTAAAATAAATGAATAAAAATACACATATCTTATAGATGTGCCAAGAATTACATGCAATTGATTTTGTAAATAGCATAATATATTACAATAGTCCCCCAACTTAGCTTCAGGGAAAAACTCAGTGGATGCCTGAAACCACAGATAATAACTCATTGTATACTACATATATATTCCCTTAATAAAGTTGAATTTTAAAATTAGGTATAGTAAGAGATTAGCAATAATAACAAAATTGGACAATTATACAATATACTATAATAAAATTTATGTGGATGTGGATTTTCTCTTTCTGCCTCTCAAAATATCTTATTGTACATTCAACTTTTCACTTAAAGTAAGTAAGTTTAAGCTTTTCTTTGACATGTCTGAATTGCCAGCTTCCCTACTCTTGCATTTGGGGTAATTTTTAGGGAAAATAAAATTATCCCAACATAAGCACTGCAATACCATGACAGCTGATCTGATAATCAAAAGACTATTAAGTGATTAATGGGCAAGTAGTGTATACTGCGTGACTATGCTAGACAAAAGGATGATTCGTGACCAGGACAGAGTGGGATGGCATGAGATTTCATTATGCTTCTCAGAATGCTGCAAAATTTCAAATTTGTGAAATTTTATTTCTGGAATTTTCCATTTAATATTTTTGGACCTCAGAGCTGAACATAAGGTAATTGAAACTGCAGAAAGTGAAATATTAGATAAAGGGGGACTACCGTATCTGTCACACTGCCGATATTCAACAAACTGTCCAGATACATCCTATACTAGGCATTGCGGAAGGTATCCCAAGCCCTCTAGTCCAGTAGAAAGATAAAGCATATACAAAAATATTAACAAAAAACAAAAGGTAAAATAAGGCAGGAAGTAATTAAATCTCAGTATGATGTGGAACATTTACCAGGGAGAGGTCACATATAACATATTTCCTTGATTATGAGACAGGCATTTTAAGACTTTAATATTTAATATCTGATAAATGTATCCTATAATTAATGTATATATTTAATATGTTCTTTCTAAAAACCTGCTACTATATCAATAGTGCATTTTACAATTAATGGTATGTTAGAATTAACAAGATATAGTAATGGAGAACATTAAAAGATTCATGGAGCAATTAGCATTTCAGATGGGTCTCAAAGGAGAAGAAACATTTTTTCTTTTTCCTTTTATTTATTTTATTTTACTTATTTATTTTATTTTATTTTATTTTATTTGGTGCTAGGGATTGAACCGAGGGGCATTCTACCTCCGAGCTATACTTCCAAAATGATTTTATTTTTTATTTTGAAACAGGGTCTCACTAAGTTGTGGAGGGCCACAATAAGTAGCTGAGGCTGGCTTCAAACCTGTGATCCTCCCATCTCAGCCTCCCAAATACTGGGATTACAGGTATGTGCCACCACATCTGGCAAGAGAAAGATTTTTGATAGGCATAGAAGATGGTCAGTAAGAGAAGTACATATTAGAGACTGAGGGATTTATAAAAGCAAAGGCATAGAGATAAGCATGGAGATTTTTAGGTATTGGTTAATAATATAATTTAGCCAAAGAAAAAGATACATACTAGGAAATAATAAAAATATAGAATTGGAAAGATGAGATATTTGGAGACAAACGAAAATTCAGGAAAAGTATGCTTACTTACATTACTTCCCAGTTGGGCAGTATTTCATTGATCCAAATTACCATTGCACTTGCAATATTTTCTTCCTGCTTAAATCGCTCTTTCATTATTCTTTTTCTCTTATGTGCTTCTTTAATTTCTGTTTTAAACAAGTAAGAATTATTTCAACACAAATGAGCTAGATCACTGGGCATGGTGGCACACGCCTGTAATCCCAACATTCGGGAGGCTGAGACCGGAGGATCCGGGTTCGAGGCCAGCCTCAGCTACCTACTGAGGCACTGTGCAACTTAGTGAGACCGGGTTTCAAAATAAAGAATAAAAAATAGGGCTGGGGGTATAGCTCGGAGGTAGAATGCCCCTGAGTTCAATCCCCAGTAATGCAAAAAAAAAAAAAAAAATGAGCTAGATCAAAACTCCCTTATTCTTCTTCCTAACTCCTCAAAGGAGACGTTCTCAAAAGGAATCTTCTGATGGTAAAGAGAAAGAAAGAGGAGGAAGGAAAGAAAAGAGAAAAAATGGCTTAACGTAATTTTAAAATAACATCTTCTATTCTACAAAAGTAAATGGAAAAGGTCAGAAAAATCATTTCACTAAATTTCTATATCACATATTTCTATTTTTACTTAATCTATAAATATTCTATTTACTTAATCTATAAAATGAAATATATTGTGAATCAGCTATGTAAAAATAACTATAAGCGACAAATCAATATCCATTTTTCAAACAAAGGGTTTATAAATCTAATATAAACCACATGAAGCCAGGAGTGGTGCCGCACACTTGTAATCCCAGCATTTGGGAGGCTGAGACCAGAGGATCTGGGTTCGCGGCCAGCCTCAGCTACCTAGTGAGGCACTCCGCAACTTAGTGCGACTCGGTTTCAAAATAAAGAATGAAAACTAGGGCTGGGGGTATAGCTCGGAGGTAGAATGTCCCTGAGTTCAATCCCCAGTATCGCAAAAAATAAAATAAAATAAATAAACCACATGAAATTAAAAAATAATTTTGTCAACAACACTATTAGTATATGAATCCTTCTTCATATGGTGTTTCACTTTATTAGTAATATCAAAATTAAAAATCCCAGCCGGGCATGGTGGCACACACTTGTAATCCCAATACTTGGGAGGCTGAGACAGGAGGATCACAGGTTTGTAGCCAACCTCAGATACTTAGTGAGGCCCTCTGCAACTTAGTGAAGCCCTGTTTCAAAATAAAGAATAAAAAATAGGGCTGGGGGTGTAGCTCAGAGGTAGACTGCCCGAGTTCCATCCCCAGTACCGAAAAAAAAATAATTAAAAATCTCCCCCAACAAGCCGGGCGTGGTGGCGCACGCTTGTAATCCCAGCATTCGGGAGGCTGAGACCGGAGGATCCGGGTTCGAGGCCAGCCTCAGCTACCTAGTGAGGCACTCCGCAACTTAGTGAGACTCGGTTTCAAAATAAAGAATAAAAAATAGGGCAGGGGGTATAGCTCGGAGGTAGAATGCCCCTGAGTTCAATCCCCAGTACCGCAAAAAAAAAAAAAAAAAAGAAAAAAATCTTCCCCAACAAATACATATATAAACAACACACTTCTGGAAATCAGAGGTCACAATTTCAAAATAAGAGCTACCTCAAATATGGAAAGAAAAGAATTATAAATAAAAAATTATAGCCAGGCGTGACGGTGCACGCGTGTAATCCTAGTACCTGGGAAACTGAGACAGGAGGATCATAGGTTCATAGGCAGCCTCAGCAACTTAGTGAGGCCCTCTGCAAATAAGTGAGACTGTGTTTCAAAATTTAGAAAAAAAATAGGGCTGAGGGTGTAGTTCAGAGGTAGAATGCCCCTGCTCCATCCCCAGTACTGCAAAATAAATAAATAAACAAATAAATAAAATTTTAGAACCAGTGAGGACTTTAGAGATCAATCAACTAGCCAAACTGTTTGCAAATTGTGTTCATATCTGTCTCTAAAACCATCTTGAGAGGCAAACACGAGGACAAATAAGTAGCTCCACTTTCTTTAGTTTATGTATTTATATTCTATATGTAAACTATCTTTGGAGAAGGTTCCACTGCTTTAAGAAAAAAAAACAGAAATGTAGGTGCCGGGCATGGTGGTGCACACTTGAAATCCCAATACTTGGGAGGCTGACACCGGAGAATCCGGGTTCGCAGCCAGCCTCAACTACTTAGTGAGGCTCTCTTCTGCAACTTAGTGAGCCCTGTTTCAAAAACAAAAAATAAAAATAGGGCTGGGGGTGTAGCTCGGAGGTAGAATGGCCCTGGGTATAATCCCCAGTACCACAAAAAAAAAAAAAAGAAAGAAAAATGTAGGGCTGGGGGTGTAGCTCAGTGGCAGAGCACTTATCTAGCATGCATGAAGGCCCTGGGATCTATCCCTAGTACCACCAAAAAAAATTTTTTTTAATTAAATAAAGTAAAACTTTAAAGTGAGGGAAGGGGATGTAGCTCAATAGAACGCTTGCTTAGTCAAAATAAAAGGGGGGGTTGGGAGGAGAAGCAGGAAAGGAGGGAGGGAGGAAGGAAGGGTCAGCTGGCTAAAGCTTGAAAAACCTGATCTAGTCACCTGCTTCCACATTTTTTTTTTTTTTTGCGGTAATGGGGATTGAACTCAGGGGCATTCTACCTTCGAGCTATATCCCCAGCCCTATTTTTTATTCTTTATTTTGAAACCAGGTCTCACTAAGTTTCGGAGTGCCTCACTAGGTAGCTGAGGCCGGCTGCGAACCCGGATCCTCCGGTCTCAGCCTCCCAAATGCTGGGATTACAAGCGTGCGCCACCATGCCCGGCTTGCTTCCACATTTTACTGATGAGGAAACTAATACTAGGCCTATACCAGGTATCACAGCCAAGTAGTATCAAACAGAATTAAAGCTGTGGCTTTCTGATTTCCCTATTTAATATTATTTCTACCATATAATATTCTTAGAATCATCTATTTATCAATAACTATCTGATATATTAATCGAATAGTAAAATCAACATTAAGCATCAATAAAGTTACTGAATATGTTAGAAATATTTCAATTTCCATATAGCAAAATAAACTCAGCTAATGATAACATAATTAGGCACTTTAAAAGGATAACTGGCAACTACCAAAAAAAAAGATAACTGGCAGCCAGGCACGGTGGCACACACTTGTAATCCCAATACTTGGGAGGCTGAAACAGGAGAATTGCAGGTTCACAGCCAGCCTCAGCAACTTGTGAGGACCTCCGCAACTTACTGAGACCCTGTTTCAAAATAAAGAATAAAATAGAGTTGGAGGTGTAGCTTGGAGGTTGAATGCCTCTGGGTTCAATCCCCAGTACCACAAAAAAAAAAAGTAAAAAGATAACTGGTCTTATATATCCTTTGTTTAACACTAAAGAAGCAAGTTCATTTCCACAAAGTAACATAAACCAGAACTATAGACTATTATAATATTCCATTCACATTAGTCAAAGAAAAAAATCAGTAGTTAATAAGGTATAGGTCAAAATAACATGTATAGCTATAGCTATGTATTTTTTTTTTTTTTAATAGTACTGGGAACCAGACTCAGAGGTGCTCTAACACTGAGCTATGTTCTCAGCTCTTCTTACTTGGGGCGGGGGGGGGGAGTACTAGGGAATGAACCCAAGGGCATTCTACTTCTGAGCTATATTTCAGCCCTTTATATGTTTTATTTTGAAACAGAGTCTCACTAAGTTGCAGAGGGCCTCACTAAATTGCTGAGGCTGGTCTTGAACTTGTGATCCTCCTGTCTCAGCCTCCGAAGTACTGGGATTATAAGTATATACCACTAAGCCTGGCCCTATGTAATATTTTCTTAAATTATCCTTATTTTATTTGAGGGGTTGGAGAAGAACATGAATGAATAAATATGTCCTTTATATTCATGACTAAACTAAGACTCTAGAAAGGCTTTATAAGCCATGAAAGCAAACTACCTTCAAATTATATTCTTAGGAAGTTATCTTGAAATGTTAAAATTATTAACTATCAAAAGTCTAAGCCAGCCGGGCGTGGTGGCGCACGCTTATAATCCCAGCATTCGGGAGGCTGAGACCGGAGGATCCGGGTTCGCGGCCAGCCTCAGCTACCTAGTGAGGCACTCCGCAACTTAGTGAGACTCGGTTTCAAAATAAAGAATAAAAACTAGGGCTGGGAGTATAGCTAGGAGGTAGAATGTCCCTGAGTTCAATCCCTAGTACCACAAAAAAAAAAAAGTCTAAGCCAGAGCCAGACATGGTGGCGTACACTTGTAATCCCAGTACTTGGGAGGCTGAGACAGGAGGAACACAAGTTCACGGCCAACCTCAGCTACTTAGTGAGGCCCTCTGCAACTTAGTGAGATCCTGTTTCAAAATAAAGAATAAAAAATAGAGCTGAGGGTATAGTTCGGAGGTAGAATGCTCCTGGGTTTAATCTCTAGTACCACAAAAAAAAAAAAAAAAGTCTAAGCCGGGCATGGTGGCACACACTGTAATCCCAGTACCTGGGAGGCTGAGACAGGAGGATCCCGGTTTCAAGGACAGCTTCAGCAAGTAGCAAGATCCTCAGCAACCTAGAAAGACCCTGGTTCAAAATAACAAATAAAAGGACTGGGGGTGTAGCTCAGAGACAGAATGCTCTTGGGTTCAACCCAGTACCAAAAAAAAAAAAAAAGCCCTATGTAAATTCATGAAAATCTTCATTTGTAAATTAAGATAATGGTCCCAGTTTTATGACTGCAATTAGATACCTTGTAGTCTGTTGTCTTTCTTCTCATTTTAGTTTTTTAAAAGTTCTTGCACAAAAACTATGATCCAGATATGATGTTTTAATCTTCTTTAAGAACAAATTTGATTATAAAAATAGTAGAGAAGAGCCAGGTGTAGTGGCGCACACCTGTAATCCATGTACTCAGGAGGCTGAGACAGGAGGATCGCAGGTTGGAGGACAGCCTCAGCAAGTAGTGAGACTCTCATCAACCTAACGAGACCCAGTTTCCAAACAGGAAATAAAATCAGGCTGGGAGTGTAGCTCAAAGGTAGAATGCCTCTAGGTTCAATTCCCAGTAACTAACATACACACACAAACACACACACATACATACACACACACACACACACACACACACACACACACAGTAGAGAAAAATGAACTCTAACATCTTTAAGACTTGATCAATTTTACTATCCATCTTCCTATTGAAATTAACCTGTTAAAATCAGGAATTAACTATATGATTTGAAGTTAAATTGTTGTACCTCGTTTTTTAGCCTCAGCCACCATCTCATCATATTCTTGCCGGTGACGTAAAGCTTCTTCCACAGATTTAGCAGGAAGATTTCTGGAAAAAATAAAATCATTTAAGTCAGTTTTTCATTTGTTTTGGCTTTATGGTGCTGGGGGCTTAATTCAGGGACTTACAAGGGGAGGAAAACACTCTAGCACTGAGCCACATCCCCAGCCCATGCCAAGCCCCCTAGCCCCAGTTCTGAGGATTGAACCCAGGGATATTCTACCACTGAGCTATATACCCACCCCTTTTTATTTTTATATTTATTTATTTTTGTGGTACTGGGGATTAAACCCAGGGATGTTCTACCTCTGAGCTACACTCCCAGCCCTATTTTATTTTTTATTTTGAAACAGGGTCTCACTAAGTTGCTGAGGGCTTCCCTAAATTGCTGAGGCTGGCCATGAACCTATAATCCTCCTGTCTCAGCTTCTTTGTGAAGGAGGGAATCTATACTTGACAGTAAAGTCACAGTGTGTTAGTGAGGGCTGTGATGTTCTTAAGTGTTCCTGTTCTGGTTCAAACAATCAAGCTCGTCCACCGATAGCTAGAAAATATACACTAAAAACATTAAAGAACCATTTAGCTGTGTTTAGCCAATGGAATTAGGTTACTCCAAAAGGGGGGAAAGGAGCCCATAAAATTAAAATAAAAACACCATTCCCCTGAAAAAATAAAATAAAATAAAGAAAAATATCCATAACCCTGGCAGCTAACCCTGACAACTATCTTTGTTCACAGTGCCTTATACTTAAACCCTGTTGGGGGAAATGAATAAAAGCAGAGAGCCACTGCTTTTAAATGCTTCACAATAATCCAGACGATACTTCTAGCCTCGGCTCATACATTACAACAGTAAACCAGGCCAAGACATAGATTTGCTAATGTGAATTTAATCACCAAAGGACTGAAGATGTCTGGGCTTTTATTCTATAATTTTCTATTAAGCCTGTGTCTGTTGAATGAAAATAAAAAAGGAAGAAGTCTTGGCAGAACTGAAGTGATGCACAGATGATGAGTGGATTGATTTAAATATTACTCATGGCATAAAGCACAGTCCATGCTCTAGCTGTCTCTATGGCTTGGACTTCCTTGGTCCTCCACTGCTCCTCTATCTCATTTGCTAATGGACCATCTGGATTAGGATCACTTAACATAGCCTGGATTGATAGCAGAACTGTGCAGATCTACCGAGTGCTGGAGACCACTTATATTTCATTATTCTTCCTAACTTGTCTAAACTAGGATGATACATTTTGGTCATAAAACGTACTTTAGATGCTGCCATTAGGTATTCTCTTGGAAGGAAGAGTTCAAGTTTTAAAATCCCTCTCTCAAAGGGGGCATCCTGGTGGCCAGCAATGATCACATGGAAATAAGAAGCACTGTTTTCATCTGGTTCTGCTTTAATGCCCGGAATTGGTTCTGTCAGCAAATGCTGGGTTTTTCTGATGATCCTATGGGGCAACCAGGTCATCTTGTCAAATCCTGAGTTCACCCTCTGGTGCTGTCTCTGTTTAGTTTCTTTTGTTCAGCCTATATTTGAAACCCACCCATGATGAGTAATGCATTCCTTTTAATTACTGAGAAGTATTTCATTTATCCATATGGATGGACAATTGGATTGTTTCCAATTGGGGGCTATTACGAATAAATCTACTATAAATATGAACGTCAGTCTTTGTGTGGGCATTTGATTTCATTTCTTTGGAGTAATTACTTAGGAGTATAATCCTTGGGTTGCACAGCAAGTACAGGTATACCTTTATAATAAACTGCCAAACTACTTTTCACTTACTAGAGTTTTAAGATGACATTAGCCGGGCGTGGTGGCGCACGCTTGTAATCCCAGCATTTGGGAGGCTGAGACCGGAGGATCCGGGTTCACGGCCAGCCTCAGCTACCTAGTGAGGCACTCCGCAACTTAGTGAGACTCGGTTTCAAAATAAAGAATAAAAAATAGGGCTGAGGGTATATCTCGGAGGTAGAATGCCCCTGAGTTCAATCCCCAGTACCGCCAAAAAAAAAAAAAAAAAAAGGAAAAAAAAAGATGACATTATTCCTAAAAAATTGATAATCAACTATTTATATATATTTTGTCTTATCAAATCAATGGTTTCACAGTCAGTATCTAGATATATGAAAACCACAAAAAGAAATACACTTATATATCATCACTTACCAAATGTATCACAGTAATGTCCAGTTTTTGGAATCAATTTTTTTTTTATTTTGAACAAGCTAGAGCAAGGAAAGGTATAATTTTCAAATTATACATTCTACCTCTTTTTCTCTTTTCAAGTTCAATTATTTATGACCATTGCACCAAGGAGGAATAAACTTAAGACTTCTGCCTCAGTCCACAGTAGAGTAAGAACTGTGTTTACCCTTTTGTCCTCCCAATAAGTATACCCACATTTTTGTCTGGGGGGGGGGGTGGTGTGGTGTGTGTGTGTGTGTGTGTGTGTGTGTGTGTGTGTGTGTGTGTGTGTGTGAGAGAGAGAGAGAGAGAGACAGACAGACAGACAGACAGACAGACAGACAAACAGAGACAGACAGAGAGAGAAGGGGGGGGAGGAATTGAGATTAAACTATAATCAGGAAAAGAACCAGCAGAAATGAATAGTTAGGACACTTTCAAAGATCATAGGGGACTAGCCAGAGTGGGAAGACCTATTAACAAAGTATCAAGTGGAGTCCTTAGAAAGCTATTGCCTCAGTATTGAAAACAAATTAGCCCTAAAGACTTCTGGAACCACTCTGTCAAAGACCAGATCAAAGGGAGCAAGCCAATTCCAAATATCTTAACTGATTACCAGACTAAAGCCCCCCCCCCGCCCGCCGCCGCCAAAAAAAAACATTTAAAAGGACACAAAAGTTCAGCATCCAACTACATAAATTGCAATGTCTGGCATCCAATAAAAATTACCAGAGATGTAAAGCAGAAAGATGAAATTAAAGTAATAATGCAATACTGTCGTAGATAATAGGATTATAACACAAGGATGATAAAGAAGATGTTACAAATATGCTTTACACACACACACACACACTTAAATGGTAGAGGAAATCATGCATGCTAGGCAAGCACTCTACCACTGAGCTGTACACCCCTACCTTCAAATAAAATTTACATAGATGAAAAATACTATTTCTAAAATGATAAACACAAAATGAGACAGACAGATTACATACTGCAGAAAAAAAAATCAATGAACTTGAAGACATAATAATTCTAAAACAACACAAAATGAACTATAGAAAAAAAGGCACCAAGAAAAAAGAAAAAGCCTAAATGTGCTATGGGATATAGAACAATATCAAGTAGTATAACACTTTTTAATATACTTTTATTGGTGCACTGTAATTTCACATCATAATAAAGGTCAGAGTGATAGGAACATACATGAACACAGCACTTGGTGAGCTTCCCCTTAGCCCCACTCCACTCCCTCCCCTTCCCTGTACATGAAATTGAAATTGGCATTGATAATTTCATATATGTACATATCATCAAAGGAATTGTTTCCTTCATCAATTCTCCCTCTCCTTCCCCACCTCCCTCCCCTAGACCCCTTCCATCCCTCCACCAGGATTTCTCTTCCTTTATCTAGAGTCCCTCTTGTATCCCAATTTCTCTCTAGCTTCCACATATGAGAGAAAACATATAATTCTTCGCTTTTTGTGACTGGCTAATCTCACTTAGCATTAATATTCTCTAAATCCATTCATTTTTCCTGCAAATGACATAATTTTGTTCTTCTTTATGGCTGAGTAGAATTCCACTGTATATATATCCCATAATTTCATAATCTATTCATTTGTTGATAGACACCTAGGCTGGTACTATGATTTGGCTATTGTGAATTGTGCTGCTATAAACATAGATATGCATGTATCATTATAATATTCTGATTGAAATTTCTTTGGAAAGATACCCAGGAGTGGTATACCTGGATCAATCATATCAGGGTTCCATTCTCAATCTATAACATAGGTTTAACTGTTATCTCGGCAGAAAGGAGGGAGGGAGCAAACAAAAAAAGGTTGAAAAATAAAGGCTAAAAATTTTCTAGCAAGGCAAGGTGGTGCATGCTTGTGATCCCAGTACTTGAGAGGTGAAAATAGAAGGATTGCAGGTTCAAAGTATGCCTCAGCAATTTAGCAAGGCTCTCAGCAAGCTAAGGAGACCCTGTTTCCAAATAAGAAATAAAATCAGGCTTGGAGATAGAATGCCTCTGGGTTCAATCCCCAGTTTTTTTTTTTTTTTGGCGGTACTAGGGATTGAACTCAGGGGCATTTTACAAACTCCAAGCTATGCCCCAGCCCTATTTTTTTTTTTTTATTCTTTATTTTTTTGAAACAAGGTCTCACTAAGTTGTGGAGTGCCTCAGTCAGTAGCTGAGGCTGCCCATGAACCTGGATCCTCTGGTCTCAGCCTCCCAAATGCTGGGATTACAAGCTTGCGCCACCACACCAGCCCAATCCCCAGTTCTAAAAAAAAATTTTTTTTCTAAAGTTGAGAGAAGACTATAAATGCAAAGATACATTGAGTTCAACAAACCCAAACAAAAGGAATATGAAAACCACACTAAAGCATATCATAATCAAATTGAGAAAAATCAAATAAAGGAAAATTAGAGCATTAAAAACACTCAAAAAGAGCCGGGCGTGGTGGCGCACGCTTGTAATCCCAGCATTTGGGAGGCTGAGACCGGAGGATCCGGGTTCGCGGTCAGCCTCAGCTACCTAGTGAGGCACTCTGCAACTTAGTGAGACTCGGTTTCAAAATAAAGAATAAAAAATAGGGCTGGGGGTATAGCTCGGAGGTAGAACGCCCCTGAGTTCAATCCGCAGTACCGCAAAAAAAAAAAAAAAACACTCAAAAAGAAAAGGAATTCACTGCCAAAAGACAAGCACTGCATGAAATATTTTAAAAAACTGTTAGGCAGAAAGAAAGTGATACCACATTGAAATCTTGAATATTAAAGAGAGCACTGATAGTCCATGGTGTGATCTGGCAATAGAAATTAGCAAAATATTAATACTAGATCCTCCTAATCAACAATATATAAGAAGCAAGGAACCAAGTAACTATGATACCTAACAAGCATTTTTGGAAAATTAAAGAATATAATGAGATTGGCTGCTTGCTTTTAATATTGCTAGACAAAGTGGAAGGAAAAAATAGAGAATAAATTCAAGAATTCAAATTCCCAGCTAAAGCACCATATAAATGACTGAAAGCTCCTATGTATGTCCTGAAGAAGAGCTTTATCTAAAAACAGGTTGAAACTGCTGAAAATTAAATGCAGAATCTCATCCTGTGAATGGCTCAATTACAACAAAGTTGAATTCCCACTCTCACGGGGTATGCCCTGTTAAAGTGAGAGCATGGATTGGGAAGGAATGAAATCATGAAATATAGAATGGGGATGTGTAGGAAACCCCTAATGAAGCCGGGGACAAAGAGACTCTAAATTTCAATGAGTCTTCTTTACCAGTAGAAGAGGCCTGTCTAGACCTATCTGAAAGGATCAACTTTGCATTGCCTTTGAAAACTTTAATGATCTTCCCTGAGGCAGTTGCCCTGCAAGATAATGCTGATTTCCCTCAGGACCCAACCTTCACTACCTCTTCTTTTCTTCTAGACCTAATTAGACTCAAAACCCAGCAGGCCCCTTGAGGTGAAGTACAAAGTCACACTCATAAGAAGGTACACTACAGTGCAAAAGAACAACTTGAGTTTTCTAATTTATACAGATAGAATCTGGGGAATACATATGAGCATGGATACCAATAATAGATACTAGTAGATACTAAGAATGTAAGCTGATAGAAAGAATAGGATTGATGTCAGATAAAGTTGGATTAGGATAAATTTATTGCTAAAGGCTCACTAAGGAGAAATTCTGCATTTAACATTGCAGCTCAGGATCTTAGAAAGGACTCTAACAGTTTGGTTGGTTGGCTAAAATATGGTGGCCCACAGTGAGTGAGTTGAAAACGCCAGCCTTGGTTTGTTTAATGTAGAGGAAGGGATTCAAAGAAATTGAAACATTAGAGTGGATTTCTCATTTAAAATCTACTCACTGAAGCTAAGCACTGTTAAGGAAATTAAACTTTTAGGTTGTCCTACACCAGTTTTTTTTCATTGTGGTTTCATTTTTTATTTTTTGGAAAATGAATGTTCAAAATCAACATACTTACATGCATACTCTTAAAAACAGCACATAAATAATAATTGGTTTACTAGCTATTTTAAGTACTGGTATAGCCTTCTTCAATCATCATATATGCAAAAACCCTGTGTATAATATGTGTTTAATGATTACTGAACAAAGGACCATATAGTAAACATCCTATCAGTCTTTGACAGTTTGAGGAAAATTAGTGCAGTACTATAATGCTAAGTAACTATCTGCTGTACAGTAAATAAAAGCAAATACGTATATAGAAGGCTTTGAGAGGTGTGTGTGTGTGTGTGTGTGTGTGTGTGTGTGTGTGTATGTGTGTGTGTGTTTCCCAAGAACTCACTAATTTTATGGTCATCTGTATGGAGAAGTAAATTTTATTAGCCAGACATGGGGGCGCAAACTTGTAATCCCAGTTCTTGGGAAACTGAGACAGGAGGATCACAAGTTCACGGCCAGCCTCAGCTATTTAGTGAGGCCCTCTACAACTTAGTGAGACCCTGTTTCAAATTAAAGAATAAAAAATAGGGCTGGGGGTATAGCTCGGAGGTAGAAAGTCTCTGGGTTCAATCTCCAGTACCACAGGAAAAAAAACATTATTTTGATTTTTTCTTTTTTTTTGTGGTACTGAGACTTGAACTCAGAGACATTCTACCTCTGAGCTACATAAACCTTCAGACTTATTTTATATTTTTTATTTTGAAACAGGGTCTTACTAGGTTGATGAGAGTCTCACTACTTGCTGAGGCTATCCTTGAACCTGCCATCTTCCTGTCTCAGACTGGGATTATAGGTGTGCACCACCACACCCAGCTGAAAAGTAAATTTTAAAAATAGGATTTTTCAGTCTTGAAAATCAAAGGATGAATGAGTATAGTCAATCATGAAATATTTACCTTTTATGGAAATGTAAATGAGTTACATAGTCAAAACAAAAAGTTATTAATATCTAAGAAGTCTTTTTTTTTTTTTTTTTTTTTTTTTTTTTTGCAGTACTGGGGATTGAACTCAGGGGCATTCTACCTCCGAGCTACACCCCCAACCCTATTTTTATTCTTTATTTTGAAACCAAGTCTCACTAAGTTGCGGAGTGCCTCACTAGGTAGCTGAGGCTGGCCGCGAACCCGGATCCTCTGGTCTCAGCCTCCCGAATGCTGGGATTACAAGTGTGCGCCACCACGCCCGACCTAAGAAGTCATATTAAATACATGGTATGAACATTTGCTGCTTTTCAAACGTATCACATAAAACCTGAACTTTACTTTTTATCACCTTGCACTTGTATTTTTCAGAATTTCTACCATTTTGTTTGGCAGAAGGAAAGTAATCCAATAAAGAAGGTAAAAGAACAAAGGAGGCAGCTTTATCCATTGGTAGTTTAAAAAAATAGTGCTATAAGCATCAACGATTTAAGAAATAGAAGAGGCACACAGCAACATAATAGCTTCTTAGGACACTTTTCTTCTTCAGGGCTATCTTGATTTTGAAACAGACCACACTAGAAACAGGTAAGTCAAAGTAAAATTAACAAAAGAATGAAATTACAAAAAATTCTATAGTTGAAATCCTCTAAATGAGATTTCTAGCTATAATTTCTCCATCTTTAAGAAAAGTTTCAACTACAAAAGCCTGTGAAGTCTGGAAGCTTCTGCAAACTACAGAGACTAAGAAAGGAAAAAGTAGAACCAATTCACAAATTTCCTTTGCAAGGGAAAATTCCTCTGCTCCTCATCAAATCAATCTGGCCTAAGGAAAAGAAACTTTCCTACATCAATTCCATACTGAGGAATAACTTCTGCCCCTTTTTGCATCTGCCTCACAGATGATATCATAGCTGAAATAGTAGCTTCACCAGTAGGTTAGACTAAAAACATGTCAGGCTATCTTGAACCTGCCTCTATCTATTAACAGAAGAAATCCCCAAGATTACTCAGATCTATGCTCCAGCTTCTCAGCCTGTGACTAGACAGATGCTAGCTGGCCCAAACCTGCTAGGAGGGTATTCTGGGAGAGATAAAGTGGGATTTCCTCTTAGTACTCAGGTTGTATTGGTTTTATTCTCAATAAAATTGAAGTTTTCATGATCCTGTTCTCCATATCTATTTTCCAACTGGTTGAAGTAGGAGGAGGAGAGATGAGTAACTAAGCACTCTCATATTCCAACATCATAGAAAGAAACTGTTGATTTTAGTCACATAACTGTAAGTCTCATAAATCACTCCCTACTCCAAAAAAAAAGCCCTTTCAAATTTAAAAGATAAACTAAATAGTTAGTCACAGCTTCATAGAGTTGAACGGAAGAGAGATCAAATTCAATCTCTTATATTACAGATGAGCAAATACACAAAAACAAAAAACTATAATATTTATTACAACTAATAGGTTACTTTTATATAGTTCAACAGTAGAATTATAAAAAACACTTTTTCTACTGTTGATACATTTTTGGTTCACTGAGATCTTCTTATAAAGTAATTATGTCTAGTGTATTATTTGAAGCCAAGTTCATAGAACATTATTTCAAGGAAATGTTCTTACAAATTACAAGAAAAGTTGAGAGAAGTAGATATCACTGAACATTAAAGAATTCAACAAAGACTTCATATAAAAGATAAACCCTAACCCATAAAGGACTCAGTAGAAGTGGAATTAAGATAATTATATTCCAAGTGAGTACAACGTAACCAAAGTCACAAAGGCAGGAAATAAACAGACCAGAGTGATATAATACAGACACGGATTTTGATGTAAGGAAAGACTCATCCCCAATGTTGTCTAGAAAAGAATTTTGGGGAGGATGAGGGTATTAAAACAAGGGGCATTCTATCTCTGAGCCACACCCCCTGCCCTGTTTTATTTTTATTTCAAAACAAAGTCTTGCTAAATTGCTAAGAGTCTCAATAAGTTGCTGAGGCTATCCTTGAATCTGCAATCCTCCTGTCTCAGTCTCTCATGTAATGGGATTACAGGCATGTGGCACCACACTTGGCTCCATGATATTTTCATAAATCCATCTAAGACATTAACATTTTTGGTAAAAAAAAAAAAAAAAGTATAATGCATTTTGGATAAGCTTTAATAAGCTCAGAAATAAGCTGGGAATTTAGTTATCTACTTACTCAGATCACAGTCAAGAGTCTAAAGAGCTTTAACCAAATATTCTTCTCTTGCTTTCCTGTAAGTATCCCAATCAAGAAAGGAACCTGGCTGGGTGTGGTGGCACATGCCTATTACCCCAGTACTTGGGAGACTGAGAAAGGAGGACTGCAGGTTCAAGGTCACCCTCAGCAACTTAGCAAGTTCACCCTCAGCAACTTAGCAAGACCCAGTTTCCAAATTTAAAAAAAGGCCAGGTATAGTGGCACATGCCTGTAATCTCAGTACTCGGGAAGCTGAGACAGGAGGATTGAAGGTTCGAGGACTCCCTCAACAACACAGTAAGACTCTCATCAACCTAGTGAAGCCTGTTTTCAACAACAACAACAAAAAAAAGAGCTAGGGGTGCAGCTTGGAAGTAGAATGCCTCAGGTTAAATCCCTAATACCACAAAAAACAAGGGGGAGTAGAATCTTTAAATTGGCCTGGTTCATGTTTATTTTCACATCTGGCTGGCAGGCCTTCCTTCCTCCCTTCCTTCTTTCCTTGTACTGGAGATTGAACCCAGGGACATTTTACTTCTGAGCTACACCTCCATCCCTATTTTATTTTTATTTATTTATTCCTGTAGGGGGGTACTAGGGATTAAAGCCAGGGGCATTCTACCTCTGAGCCCCCCCCCTTTTTTAATTTTTTTTGAAGCAGAGTCTAAGTTGCAGAGGATTTCACTAAGTTGCTGAGGCTGACTGTAAACCTGCATTTCTCCTCTCTCAGCCACCCAAGTACTGAGATTATAAGCATGGGCCATCATGCCCAGCTGTTTTTTAATAGAGTCTTACTAAATTGCTGAGGCTGTCCTCAAACCTGCAATCCTCCTGTCTCAGCCTCCCAAGCACTGGGATTACAGGTGTGTAACACTACACCTAGCTTTTAACTATATTTCTCAAAGCTTTTCTTAATGATGGAAAGCTGAATGTGAACGTATTTATCAAATCAAAGAATTGTATCAGGATCAAAAATCTTCAGTCTGAAGAAATGTAGCCAAAAAAAACAAAAGTACTGGCAGTTTGGCTCCAGATTCTGAGTGTGTGTGTGTGTGTGTGTGTGTGTGTGTGTGTGTGTGTGTATGTACACACTGGGAATTAAATCCAGGGGCATCCTATTTCCAAGTTACACCCCCAGCCTTTATTTTGAAACAAGGTCTTGCTAGGTTGCTGGGAGTCTTGCTACATTGCTGAGGCTGTCCTTGAACCTATAACCCTCCTGTTTCAGTCTCCCAAATACTGGGATTACAGGTGTGTTCAACTATGCCCGGCTTGGGTCTACATTCTTTATTTATGCTCATCAGGATAATAGATGCAGAACAAGAAAATGACAAGAAAGGATAGGAATTTCCATATTAGAAGGAAAATAATTCTAATAAAAGAAATTGAGTACCATCCAACACCGGGCGTGGTGGTGCACGCTTGTAATCCCAGCATTCGGGAGGCTGAGACCAGAGGATCCGGGTTCGCGGCCAGCCTCAGCTACCTAGTGAGGCACTCCGCAACTTAGTGAGACTCGGTTTCAAAATAAAGAATAAAAAATAGGGCTGGGGGTATAGCTCGGAGGTAGAATGCCCCTGAGTTCAATCCCCAGTACCACAAA
>PVLC010009686.1:0-19894 GCA_004027655.1 Graphiurus murinus | reverse complement strand
GAAATTGAGTACCATCCAAAAGCCCAAGGAGGGGGAAAGTAATTAAGAAATAAGTGCTCTTGCTTTAAGGAAGTTCTGTTTTGTTTGACAATAAATCAGACAATATTTTTAAAAACACAAGCATTGTAGAGAATTACAAAGAAGGGCAGAGTTGGGAAGAAAAGTATTTAAGATGCTTTGTTGGATATTAAGAATAACCTCCTATTAGGGATTCAACCCAGAGCCTTGAGTATGCTAAGCACATGCTCCGTGACTGAGCTCTACCTCCAGTCCCTAAGAATTGATTCTTAGTAAAAAGAATACCAACTGGTTGATTCTAAAAGATATACACAGTAGGGGATGGTGACACATGCCTGTAACTCCAGTTCTTGGGAAGCTAAGACAAGATCGCAGGTTTGAAGCTAGCCTTAACAAAGTAGGGAAACTCTCAGTAACCTAGCTAGACCCTGTCTCAAAACAAAAAGATAAATAAAGGGGCTGAACATGTAGCACAGAGGTAGAATACCCCTGGGCTTAATCCCTAGTATCACACACACATACACAAAAAAGGACAAGAACAAGTACATCTTAACTGTCAAGAATTAAAACATAATTTCTCTGTCTCCTTAAGATAAGGAGCAATAGCTGTGCACAGTAGCACAGATCTGCAATCACAATACTGTAATCCCAATATTTGGGAGGTTGAGACAGGAAGACTGCAGGTTTGCAGACAGCATGAGCAACTTAGCAAGGCCCTCTGAAACTTAGTGAAACCCTGTTTTAAAATAAAAAATAAAATAGGACTAGGTTTATAGATTGGAGGTAGAACACCCCTGGGTTCAATACATAATACCAAAAAAAAAAGAACAGTGTTGAAATAGAAGCATTAGCTGGGCGTGGTGGCACATGCTTGTAATCCCAGCAATCGGGAAGCTGAGACTGGAGGATCGGGGTTCACCCTCAGCTACCTAGTGAAGCACTCCGCAACTTAGTGAGACCCTGTTTCAAAATAAAGAATAAAAAATAGGGCTGGGGGTATAGCTTGGAGGTAGAATGCCCCTGAGTTCAATCCCCAGTACCGCAAAAAAAAAAAAAAGAAACAGAAGCATTAATAAAGCCAGATTTTATTTTTGTTTTTGTGATGGGATCTCCCTATGTTGAAACTTGTAGGCTCAAGTGATCCTCCACACAGCCTCCCAAGTAGCTGGGACTACAGGCAAACCATGCCTGGCAAGAGATAAGATTTCTGTGTGTATGTAGTACTGGAGATTGAACTGAGGGGCATTCTATCTCCAAGCTACATCCCCAGCCCTTTATATTTTTTGTTTTCAAACAAGGTCTTGCTAGGTTGCTGAAGAGTCTTGCTACATTGTTGAGGCTGTCCTCAAATCTAAGATCCTCCTATTTCAGCTTTCTAAGTACTGGGATTACAGGCAAGCACCACCCAGACCAGCTGCAAGAACAAAGATTTTGTTTAATATATTGATTCATAGAAAATTCTAGTAAAATATGAATAAGGACTGACATCAACATGTTCTCCCCTATTAGTTTTAGGATATATGACTGGGATTTAAATTTCTTTTAATAAATCCTGTTCTGTATCTATTTTTTAGATATCTTTTAAGTAAACAATGAACAAAATTAAATCTAAGTTTAAAGCATAAATAATGCTCCTGATGATCACTAACTACTTACGATGGTCGATCCTCAAGAATCAGGGCAGTGGTAGAGAGTGGCTCAAATTCAAAATTCTTACGCCTTGAAGATTGAGGTGGTGGTTTGCAGGTTCTTCCTGTTCGTGCTTCATATTCCTAGAGTACATAAGACATAATTTATGTAGAGATTTTCCCAATTTTCAGTTCAAATTTTATTGTGTGTGTGTCACCAGGGATTGAACCCAGGGGCATTCTACTTCCGAGCTACACGCCCAGCCCTATTTTTTTATTCTTTATTTTGAAGCAGGGTCTTGCTAAGTTGTGGAGTGCCTCACTAAGTTGAGGCTGGCCATGAACCTGGATCCTCAGGTCTCAGCCTCCCAAGTACTCGGATTACAAGCATGCGCCACCACACCTGGCTTCAGTTCATATTATTAAATCTGTATCATTAAAGACATTATGCTATAATAATACATTAATTTGGTAAAAGCTAATATATACAGTTCATGTATTCATTTGGTAAGCATGTTGGGAAGACAAAAAATAAATCATTTTCCCCCCTGGAGAATCTAAATTACTATTTATATTATATGCAAAGTATATGAGGGAAAATAAAGACAGAAATGCACTAGATTAATTAGGAAAGGTTTCAATGACATGCTATCACATTCTCCAGTATCAACTATCTAAGTCCAGCTTTGAAGAATCTACAAACATAAACCTTTCTAAACCTTTAACCAGAGCAATGATGGAAATGTTGACACAGGATGCAGACAGTCCCATTGTAATGCTTTGAAGCTCTCTCAAGGATGACTTTGAATCTCATCATTAGCAACAAGGAAGATGCAAATCAAAGCTACAATGAGATTCCACCTAACCCCAACAAGAATGGCAATCATCAAGAAATCAAACAACAATAAATGCTGGCAAGGCTGTGGGGAAATAGGAACTTAACTGACACACAGTCGTTAACACTGCAATTAGTGCAGTTGTTATAGGGATCAGTGTGGAGTTTCCTCAGAAAACCGAGAATGGAACCACCATCTGATCCAGCTATACCACCCCTGGGTATCCTTCCAAAGGAACTGAAATCAGAATATTATAGTAATATATGCATATCCACGTTTATAGCAACACAATTCACAATGGCCAAATCATGGAGCCAGCCTAGGTATCCATCAACAGATGAATAGATTACAAAATTATGGAATATACACACAACAGAATTCTACTCAGCTATAAAGAATTATTAAATCTGCAGGAAAATGGATAGACCTGGAGAACATTACATTAAGTGAGATTAGCCAGTAACAGAAAGTGAAGAGTCATGTTTTCTCCCATATGTGGAAACTAGGGAGAAATTGGGATACAAGAAGGACTTTAGAAAAAGGAGGAGAAAACTCAGGGGAGCAATGGAGGGCGTATAGAGAAGGTTGGTGCGGGGAGGGAGAATTAATGAAGAAAACACTTAAATTGAGGCTATGGGCCGGGCGTGGTGGCGCACGCTTGTAATTCCAGCATTCAGGAGGCTAAGACCAGAGGATCCGGGTTCGCGGCCAGCCTCAGCTACCTAGTGAGGCACTCTGCAACTTAGTGAGACTCGGTTTCAAAATAAAGAATAAAAAATAGGGCTGGGGGTGTAGCTCGGAGGTAGAGTGCCCCTGAGTTCAATCCCCAGTACCGCAAAAAAAAAAAAAAAAAAAAAAAAAAAAATTGAGGCTATGTACATATACAAAATTATCAATGTCAATCTCAATATTATGTATCGGGAAGGGGAGGCAGTAGGGAGGGAGCCACAGGGAAGCTCACCAAGTGCTGTATGCAATGTATATCCCTATCATTCTGAACTTCATTATGATGTGAGACTACAATGCACCAATAAAAGTATATTTAAAAAAAAAATAGTGGCTCTGGATTTCAATGCACTATGAATCTAACAACTACAAATATACCTATTTACTCTAAATTTAAACATTTAAAAATTCTGCTAACCATTATGTTTTTTATTTTTTGTTTTTTGTGCGGTACTGGGGATAGAACTCAGGGGCATTCTACCTCCAAGCTACATCCCTAGTCCTATTTTTTATTCTTTTTTTTTTTGCGGTACTGGGGATGGAACTCAGGGGTATTCTACCTCCGAGCTATACCCCCCAGCCCTATTTTTTATTCTTTATTTTGAAACAGGGTCTCACTAAGTTGCGGAGTGCCTCACTAGGTAGCTGAGGCTGGCCGCGAACCCGAATCCTCCGGTCTCAGCCTCCCAAATGCTGGGATTACAAGCGTGCGCCACCACGCCCAGCTTGCTAACCACTATTAAAATTAAACTTTTTATAATATTTCTCTAATTCATTAAATCTGATAACCCTATTAAATAGGGTTAATTTGACATGCTATGTTCTTTTTTTTTTTTTTCTTTTTCTTTTTTTGTGGTACTGGGGATTGAACCCAGGAGTGTTCGTACCTCTGAGCTACATTCTCATCCCTATTTTATTTTTTATTTGGGGGTCTCACTAAGTTGCTGGGGTTCTTGCTAATTTGCTGACGCTAGCCTCAAATCTTTCTCAGCCTCCCAAGTACTGAGATTATAGGCCACTTTGCCCAGCCCCATAATATGTTCTTTTATTTAAGTGTTTTTTTTTAATTAATGCACTGTAATCATACATGTTAAGGTACAAGCTGGTAGAGGCATACATGCACACAACATTCATTTAACCCACCCCATTCCCTCCCCCCTTCCCTCCTTCTCATGTTCAGCTTAGTGATTGACTTTCATATGTTTGTGAATGTTCATCATGTGTAATCAGGTGTTTATCTCTCCCCCCTCTCCCATTACCTTCAGTTAGGTCGCCTTCTTGACTAATCTAAGGTTTCTCCTTCATCTAGACTCCCTCTTATGACCCACTTTCTCTCTAGCTTCAGCATATTAGGGAGAGCATATGATTTTTTACTTTTGGTAAAGGACTAATCTAACAGCATAATGTTTTCCAGTTCCATCCATTTCCCTGAAAATGACATGATTTTGTTCTTCTTTATGGCTGAATAAAATTCCATTGTGTACATATCCCATAGTTTTGTAGTCCATTCATCTGTTGATGAACATCTTGTTGGTTCCACAGTTTGGAAATTGTGAATTGTGCAGCTATAAACATAGATACACATGCATTAGTCTGGTATTTTGGTTTCCATTCTTTTGGGTAGAATGGAAGTGGTATTGCTGGATCATATGATAGGTTCATTCCCATTCATCTGAGGATCCTCCATACTGTTTTCCAGAGTGGTTGCACTAATCTACATTAGGAGTTCCCACTTCTCCACACCCTCTCCAGCATTTGTTACTGTTTGTGATTTTAATGACTGCCATTCTAATTGGGGTTAGGTGAAATCTCAGGGTAGTTTTGATTTACATCTCTGATTCTAATGATTTTGAACATTTCCTCATACATTTATTGGCCATTTCTATTTCTTCCTTTGTGAAGTGTCTATTTAGTTCACTTGCTCATTTTTTTATTGGGGTATTTGTTTTCTTAGCAGTGAGTTTCTTGAGTTCTCTGTATATTTTAGATATTAGTTCTCTATAGAAGGAGTAGTTGGCAAAATTTTCTCTCATTCTACTGACTCTCTGTTGAGGTTCTGGATAGTTTCCTTTGCTGCACAGAAGCTCTTCAGTTTAATGCAATCCCACATATTGACCTTCCCTTGAATTTCTTATGCCTTTGGAGTCTTGCTGAGAAATTTTTTACCTATGCCTATATGTTGAAGTGCTGGACCTATGCCCTCTTTAAGTAGCTGCAAGGTCTCTGGTCTGACTTCCAGGTGTTTGATCCATCTTGTGCAGGGTGCACTCTTGTGCAGGGTGATAAAGTGGAGTTAAGAATGGCCATTTTGATGATATTTATGCTGCCTATCCAAGAGCATGGAAGCATGTTGTAAGGTCTTCTTTGGTTTCCTTTTTCTTTTTCTTTTTTTTTTTTTTTTTTTTCAGTACTGGGGATTGGACTCAGGGGCATTCTAACTCCAAGCTATACCCCCAGCCCTATTTTTTATTCTTTATTTTGAAACCGGGTCTCACTAAGTTGCAGAGTGCCTCACTAGGTAGCTGAGGCTGGCCGCGAACCCGGATCCTCCGGTCTCAGCCTCCCAAATGCTAGGATTACAAGCATGCGCTACCACGCCCGGCTTCAATTTCTTTTTTTAATGTTTTATAATTTTCCTTGTAGAAGTCTTTTACCTTCTTGGTTAGGTTTATTCCTAAGTATTTAATTTTGTGGGAGGGGGGATTATTGTGAGTTGAAGTGTTTTCTGGATTTCTTTTCCAGAGGATTTATGGTTGGCATGCAGGAAAGCTTCTGACTTTTTAAGATTGATTTTTGTATCCAGACATTTTGCTGAATTTGTTGATCAGTTATATAAGCCTTTTGGTCAAGTTTGTTGGGTCTTCTAAGTATAGTATCATGTCATATGCAAATAGGGACAATTTTAGTTCTTCCCTTCCTATTTGTACTCCTTTGATTACTTTTTTTGCCTTATTGCTCTGGCTAGAGTCTCAAGTACTACAATGAAAAGAAGTGGTGATAATGGACATCCTTGTCTTGTCCCTGTTTTTAGTGGGAACTCTCAGCAGTTTTTCCCCATTTAACATGATGTTGGCTATGGGCCTATTGTATACTGCCTTTATGATGTTGAAGTAGGTTCCTTCTATTCTGATTCCTTGCAGTGCTTTTAGCATGAATGGGTTTTAGATTTTATCGAATGCTTTTTCAGCGTCTATTGAAATGATCATATGATTTTTGTCTTTGGTTCTGTTTATGTGGTGAATTACATGGATTGCTTTTTTGTTTTGGGGGTTTTTTTTTTTTTTGCAGTACTGGGGATTGAACCCAGGGGCATTCTACCCCCGAGCTATACCCCCAGCCCTATTTTTTTATTCTTTATTTTGAAACTGAGTCTCACTAAGTTGCAGAGTGCCTCACTAGGTAGCTGAGGCTGGCCGTGAACCCGGATCCTCCAGTCTCAGCCTCCCAAATGCTGGGATTACAAGTGTGCGCCACCACGCCCGGCTATGGATTGCTTTTTGTATGTTGTACCAGCCTTGAATCTCTGGGATGAACCCAACTTGGTCATGGTGTATAATTTTCTTGATGTGGTTTTAAATGCATGTTGCTAGTATTTTGTTTAGCAGTTTTGCATCTAAGTTCATCAATGATATACTTTTCTTTTCTTGAGCTGTCTATTTGACTTTGGTGTTAATGTGATGTTGGCTTCATAGAATGTATTTGGGAAAGTCCCATTTCTGTTTTGTGGAATAGATTGAGGAGTATTAGGATTGGCTCTTCTATAAAGGTTTTATAAAATTCTCCTGGGAAACTATATGGTCCTGGGCTTTTGTTTGATACTAGGCTCTTTATTGCTGCTTCAATCTCTTTGATTGCTACTGGTCAGTTTAAATTTTTTATATCTCCTTGACTCAATTTAGGAAGGTTGTATATGTCTAGAAATTTGTCAATTTCTTCTAGATTTTCCATTTTGTTGGAGTACAGTTTTCCAAAATAGTTTCGATAATCCTCTGGATTTCCACAGTTGTTGGTCGTAATATCACTTTTTTCATCTCTTATTTTAGTAATTTGGGTTGATTCTTTCTTTTGGTTAGGCTGGCTACCGGTTTATCTATCTCGTTTATTTTTTTCAAGAAACCAGCTTTTGGTTTCCATAATATGTTCTTGATGGACCCATTTAAGTTTCTCCATTTGGACACATTTTCATCAATGTGTACAACTTTATGAAATTTATCAAAGACCAGTAACAAATTTACTAGCTTGTAATATCCAGAACCCAGCCAGGCGTGGTGGCACACACTTGTAATCCCAGTACTTGGGAGGCTGCGAAAAGAGGATTGCAGGTTCAAGGACAGCCTCAGCAAATAGACTCTTGTCAACCTAGCGAGATCCTGTCTCAAAAATAAAATAGTACTGGGAGTGTAGCTCGGGAAGTAGAATACCCCTGGGTTTAATCTCTAATGCCACAAAAAAAAAAAAAATGAAATCCATACTTTCCATTTTTTTTGTTTTGTTTGGTTTGGTTTTTGGTTCTTTTGTGGTAGTGGGGATTGAACTCAGGGGCATTCTATCTCCAAGCTACACCCCCAATCTTATTTTTTAGCCTTTATTTTGAAACAGGGTCTCACTAAGTTGCAGAGGGCCTCACTAAGTAGCTGAGGCTGGCCTCAAACCCGGATCCTCTGGTCTCAGCCTCCCAAGTACTGGGATTACAAGCGTGAGCCACCATGCCCGGCTTACTTTCCCAGTTTCGAACAAAACAAAAACAAAAAACAAGCTAGCATATGATCATCTCCAGGTACTAATTATATTTTTCATGAGATTCTCAGATTACTCAATGATTTTTAATTTTTGTGAGGAAAATTAAATGCACATAAAATGCTTGTACACCATAGCCAAATGAGATTTGCCCCAGGTATGCAAAGCTGGTTCAACATTCACAAATAAATTAGTGTAAATGACTAATTTTCATTAGGCTAACTTAGAAAATAATCACATGATATCAACAGATGTAGAAAAAGCACTTGATAAAACCCAACACTCATTCATGATGAAACTCTCAGTAAATCAGGAATAGACAAACTTCCTCAATGTGTGTATGTTTGTGTGTGTGTGTTAGTTACTAGGGATTGAACTCAGAGGCATTCTACTTCTGAGCTACACTCCCAACCTATTTTATTTTTTATTTTGAAACAGGGTTTTACTAAATTGTTAAGGGCCTTTTTAGTTGCCGAATCTGGCCTCAAACCTGAAATCCTCCTGTCTCAGTTTCCCAAGTACTGGGATTACAAGTATTCATTACCACACCCTGCTAAACTTCCTCAACCTAATAAGGAACATCTACAAAAATCCCTGCAGTTAACATTACACTTAATGATGAGAAACAAAAATTTCTCACTAAGATCAGTAATAAAACAAGAATGTCTCCTCTCACTGGTGCTTTTCAACAGCATTCTGAAAGTTCTAGCTGATAAAAATAGGACAACAGAAGGAAATAAGAAGACTGTACTGATTGGGAAGGAAGAAATAAAATTGTTTTGGTTCACAGATGACATTATCATCCATGGAAAAAGGCCAAAAGAATAAACAAAAACAACAAAAATTCAGCTAAGTTATTGGAGCTGTCCTTGAACCTGTGATCCTCCTCTCTCAGCTTCCCAAGTTCTTGGAATTACAGGCAGGTGCCACCATTCCTGGCTCAATATCATTTACTCATACTCAAGAAAATGGCAAGTCTTTTCTGGATATGTGCGTGTGTGTGCGCGCGCGTACGTGCGTGTATTGAACCCAGGGGCATTCTATCTCCTCTGGGCTACACTCCCTATTTATTTATTTATTTATTTATTTATTTATTTATTTATTTATTTATCTTTATTTGGAAAACAGGATCTTGTTAGGTTAATGAGAGTCTCACTACTTGCTGAGACTATCCTTCAACCTGTGATCCTTCTGTCTCAGCCTCCCAAGTACAGGGTTTATAACCATGTGCCACCATGCCCAGATTCCTTTCTGAATTCTACTTTAAAAAAATTATCCAATGAAATAATATTACTACTCTAATCTAATAAATCTTACTGTTTTGACTTGACTGTCCACCTTGCCTTCAGGACAACAAACAGAACCATGAAAAAAGGACCAAAAATATAGGCTAGTACCTACACTCAAGTGCAAAGCTCAAAAATTAAGAAATCATCATCTGAAAGGGCCAGAGAAGGGGCTGTATAGTACAAAAACTGCATGTCAACTCTACTCCTCCTTTTATATGAATAGCAGCTGTTCTTTTCCTACCTACTCACTACAAACTGAGAGAAATATGAGGCCTTAGCTTTCCAAAATGAAGAGCTTATTAAAGGCAAATCAGTAAATCCAATTATTCAACCAATAACTTAGAGACTTATAGCAAAAAATATTACAGAGTATTAATTTATATAGGTATAGAAGTGTATGTACATGCATATTTAAAGTAAATTACTATAAAGTCATTATCTGTACAAATCTCCAATAGCAAGACCACTGTTTGGCCTCTAGAGGGCAAACTTGGTCTTCTAGAAAAATTCTAGACAAAAGTTACTTTGAGGGAGGCTGAGACCGGAGGATCCGGGTTCGCGGCCAGCCTCAGCTACCTAGTGAGGCACTCCGCAACTTAGTGAGACTCGGTTTCAAAATAAAGAATAAAAAATAGGACTGGGGGTGTAGCTCGGAGGTAGAGTGCCCCTGAGTTCAATCCCCAGTACTGCAAAAAAAAAAAAAAAAAAAAAGTTACTTTGAGACTATAATAAAAAAAAAAAGAGGAGCTGTAATTTCCAACCTCTGAGTTATATCACCAGCTGTATTTTATTTTTTATTTGAAAATAGGTTCAAGTTGCTAAGAGTCTTGCTCCAAGATGCTAAAGCTTGCTAAGTTGGTGAGGCTGGATTCAAACCAGCAATCTTCCTGTCTCAATCTCCCATGCCTGTAATTTCAGTACTTGGAAGGCTGAGACAGGAGGCTCATAGGTTAGAGGTCAGCCTCAATCACTTAGCAAGACTCTCAGCAATTTAGAGACTCTGTGTCAAAAATTTTTAGAAATAAAAAAGGATAGGGATGTAGCTCAGAGGTAGAAGGCCCCTAGGTTCAATCCCAAGTACCAAAGGAAAAAAATTATATTTCTGTTATTACTTGGGAAACCAGTCTTTCTTTTGAGTAATAAAAGGACCACTATTAAATCCTTAAAGAGCTGGGCACGGTGGCACACGCCTGTAATACCAGTACTTGGGGAGGCTGAGACAGGAGAATTGCAGGTTTGAAGAAAGTCTCAGCAAGTAGTAAGACTCTCATCAACCTAGCAATACCCTATTTCAAAATAAAAACAAAAAATAGGGCTGGGGATGTAGCTTGGAGGTAGAATATTCCTGGGTTCAATCCTCAGTACTACACATTAAAAATAATAATAATAAAAATAAATCCTTAAAGATATTTTTTCAGTTTGATTGATATTGCCTTAATGTGATTATTTTCATAGATGTTGGCTCTGTTACATCTGATAACTATAATTAAGGAAAAAAGACAGGAAATTTATTGTATAGCTCCTTCTAAGCAACAATTTCTCTAAACTTTAAAACACTGCAAATTGACCAAGTCTCACTAACTCAGGATTAAGAAACACACATTCAGTAGTCAAATTAGACCTGAAAGTATTAAGAACTCAAGAACATGAATATTAATCTGGATGTTGGAAGAACTGGCTTTTAAATTACTAGCAATAGAGCCGGGTGTGGTGGCGCACGCTTGTAATCCCAGCATTTGGGAGGCTGAGACTGGAGGATCCGGGTTCATGGCCAGCCTCAGCTACCTAGTGAGGCACTCCGCAACTTAGTGAGACCCTGTTTCAAAATAAAGAATAAAAAATAGGGCTGGGGGTATAGCTCGGAGGTAGAATGCCCCTGAGTTCAATCCCCAGTACTGCAAAAAAAAAAAAAAAAAAATTACTAGCAATAGATTGTGTGGCAACTTATCACAAAATCCTTCATTTAGGCAAGAAAGCTGGAAAAGCAATGAAAGAATCAACCACCTAATCTACTCAGTTTTTACTTTTTACTGTTTCATCAGTTCACAACAAGTAACATTTATAAAATCTGTACCACTAGAAAATGCTATCAAGTTCAATTGGGAGTCTAACTATGTGTTGAGAGTGATTGGCTAAGTCTTTTTTTTTTTAAGATATCCAAAGAAAGCCAGGCCTGGTGGCACACATCTGTAATCCTAGTACTTGGGAGGCTGAGACGGAAGAATCATAGGTTCAAGGCCAGCCTTAGCAATTTAGGAAAGCCTTCAGCAATGTAATAAGACCCAGTTTAAAAAAATAGGGCTGAGGGGTATACTCAGAGGTAGAATGCCGCTGGATTCCATTCTCAGTCAGAGAAAGAGAGAGAGATTGATTGATTGATTGAGAGAACATCTGAGAAAGAAAATCAATGTTCTACCACTTTATTTTAAAAAAAAAAAAAAACAAGGAGATTGCTACAAATATCTATAATTTTAAAGTATGTAGATAGAAAAATAAAATGAAAATGAATATGGTAGTTATCAAGAAAAAAATACCTAAAAAAGCTATGTGGTAAACCCCACAGCCATATTAGTACTTACCTGCTGAATGATTCTGGAGGTTTTCTGAAGATTCTCTCTGGGAGGAACTTTACCAAACAGCTTCCAACCAGGGGCGCTATGGGCAACTGACTTGAGTTCTTTTGTCCTTTTTGGAAAAAGATTTCTGAAACATAAAAAAGTTACATAAATTGCGTTTTTTGTAACTAAGGAGATATTAAATAATAATTTTAAAGGTATGCTTATTCCCAAGGCAAATACAAAATACTTTTTTTGTGTGTATGTGATACTAGGGATGGAACCCAGAGGCATTCTACCTCTGAGGTACACCCCTAGCCCTATTTTATTCTTTTACTTTGAAACAGGGTCTCACTAGATTGTAGAGGGCTTCACTAAGTTGCCAAGGCTGGCCTTGAACCTGGATCCTCCTGTCTCAGCCTCCCAGGTACTGGGATTACAAGCATGTTCCACCACATCCAGCTTACTATATATATAAATATATATATATTTCCCCCCCCCCTTCGGTACTGGGGATTGAACTCAGGGGCATTCTATCTCCAAGCTACACCCCCAGCCCTATTTTTTATTCTTTATTTTGAAACAGGGTCTCACTAAGTTGCAGAGTGGCTCACTAAGTAGCTGAGGCTGGTCGCAAACCCAGATCCTCGGGTCTCAGCCTCCCATGTACTGGGATTACAAGTGTGAGCCACCACGCCCAGCAACAAAATACTTTTAAATAAAATTATTTCTATTATGTATACTGCGATTACTTAGCCTACCATGATTTAATTAAGAATACTTGCCTTATATAGAAGTATTAAAAGAATCATCAACAAAGATATTAAAGAGATAAATAATTGGAAGAAAATGACAGCCATAAATAAATGAAAAGATTTGCTTTGTATTGACAATTCATATACTTGTCAATAAAAGCTCAAAATCTGAGAACAAAAAAAAATTAAAAGAACCTACATACAATAGTTAAAGAATCAGATAATATTTCAAAACTACTATTTAGAGACAGGCATGGTAGCACATACCTATAATCCCAGTATTTGGGAGGCTGAGACAGGAGGATCACAGGTTCATGCAACAGCCTCAGCAACTTAGTGAGGCCCTCCACAACTTAGTGAGACCCTATCTCAAAATAAAAAATAAAACAGGGCTGGGGTTGTAGCTTGGTGGTAGAATGCCCCTGGGTTCAACCCCCAAGACCCCCTCCCCCCCCACACACACAAAAACAATTTAGTTACTTTCAGTAATAGATTGTTTTCATCTGTAGTAGAAGTACAATTACTGATCCCTCATTGCTATATGTTTAAGTTGTTTTTCCTAGGATACCTAAATACAAGAAAGCTTTTGAGTAAGTATATAACCAATGAAAAAAAAATCTCACTAAAACACTAAGGAAAAAAAAATAAAAAGAACCTATGTAAGTATCAAGGATCTTACCTACAATCTCCAAGCCCTAATGAACCCAAGCTTATGTATGTAAACTGAAATGATATTCAAAATATGTACCCATGAAAATAGTATGAACAGGATACCATGGACCAATTCGAAAAAGTACTGATGAATCCAACTGAATTATCAATCCTTTGTAGAGCTATGATTAAAAAAATGGACATTAAGATTTTTTTTTTTTTTTTTTTTTGTGTGTGTGTGGTACTGGGGATTGAACTCAGAGGCATTCTACCTTCGAGCTATACCCCCAGCCCTACTTTTTATTCTTTATTTTGAAACCAGGTCTCACTAAGTTGCAGAGTGTCTCACTACGTAGCTGAGGCTGGCCGCAAACCCGGATCTTTCGGTCTCAGCCTCCCAGATGCCGGGATTACAAGCGTGCGCCACCACGCCTGGCTTAAGAAAATTTCAAATTCACATATACAATTAGTTACAAACAGTTCCAAATTATTTGAATTCCCAAGTAACTAGGTTTAGCAATACTCAAAATATCATATAACCATATCTTAAAAGTACAGTACAGTGATAATAGGGAAATAAGTTTTTAATGCATAATGTTAAGAAACTCCTAAAAATAATAATGAAAAAATAAACATAAAGTGTGCAACAGAAAAGAACAGATATTATAATTTTTCCCTCTTCTTTTTCTCAAGTACCAACGATTGAACCCAGAGGCATTGTATCTCTAAGCCACATCCCCAGCCCTTTTTGTTTTTTATTTTGAAACAGGGTCTTGCTAAATTGCTGAGGCTGGCCTCAAACCTTCAATCCTCCTGCTTCAGTCTCCTAAATACTGGGATTACAGGCATGTGCCATCATGCCCAGCTTAATAGAGTAATTTCTATTTAAAATATTCTGGATATTTTATCTCAGAAGCCATATACATATACAGTGACTTAATTCTCTACTTCACAAGATCTTTAGACTGAAGGTTTTCAATAATGAACATACTGAGGGCTGGGAATACTTCTAAGAAACAATATCAAGCTACAATGGATAGCCTGTTAAATAGTGTTTAATAGGTGTATAGCTTATCAATTCATTGCCTTTTTTTTTTTTTTGCAGAACTGGGGATTGAACCCAGGGACTTTCTACCTCGGAGCTACTCCCCCCCCACTCCTATTTTGTATTCTTTATTTTGAAACAGGGCCTCACTAAGTAGCTGAGGCTGGCCGTGAACCCAGATTCTCCAGTCTCAGCCTCCCAAGTTCTGGGATTTCAAGCATGCGCCACATGTCCGGCTAATTCATTGCCTCTTAACTCCATATCCATCCTTTAATATAAGCACTCTGATAATAGAATTCTTTTAAACATTTCCCCTTCAAAACAAACATGAAACTATGTAGCTTTCCTAAGAGAGGGCACCAAAGAGCTCTTCTGTTGTTCCAGGTGCTGCAAAGTGGGTTGGTGGTATGGGTACAAGAACATCCAGTGAAATCTATCCAGCTGTATGGCCAGGCTATGTACTCCCTCAGCAAATTTGCATCCTCAACCCGATATGGCTTTTCCACAGCCCTCTTGACATGGAAACTGACCCCACCAAAGGCTTCCAATTAGCACCAGTGTGCCAATGCCCTCCACAAGCTCCACAGAGCCAACCTGTTGGCAGCCCTGAACAGTTCTTATCAGGCCAATTCCCTCTGTAAGTCCTGGTGTGACCTGACTGCCCTGAAGGTCTCTCATCCACCCACATTAATAAACACAGGAGAAAATCTCTGTCGCTAAGATTTTTGCAAATAATTATTGGATGTGACAGCAAAAACATGATCCATAAGCCATAAGTAGATATCACTTGATACTCACTAAAATGGCTATTATTTAAACACACACACACACACACACACACACACACACACACACACACACACACACACAGTGCTGGTCAGGAAGAAGAGAAACTAATGGACAGACAGGCAATATGCTGCAGCAGCTGTGGAAAACAATCTGGCAATTCCTTAAAATGTTTAACACAGAATTACCATATGACCTAGAAATTCTACTCTTAAGTTTTTACACAAAAGATACACTAAAAATAGACACTCAAACAAATACTTATATATCAATGTTTGCAGCAGTATTATTCACAATAGCCAAAAGGTAGAAACAACTCAAGTGGGCATCAACAGATGAATGTGTTAGCAAAATGCCGTATTTACACATTATAGAATGAACTACGTCACCTCAAAATTCCTTTGTTGAAGTTCTCACCACTATACCGTTAGACTGTGACTATATTTGGAGACAGAGCTTTTAAAGAGGTGATTAAACAGTACTTGGGAGGCTGAGACCAGAGGATCCAGGTTCCCCGCCAGCCTCACCAACATAGTGAGGCTCTCCGCAACTTAGTGAGACATTGTTTCAAAATAAAGAATAAAAAATAGGGCTGGGGGTGTAGCTCTGAGGTAGAATGTCCCTGGATTCAATTCCCAGGGCCTCAAGAAAAAATAAAAATAAATAAAAAATAAAGAGGTGATTATGGTTATATGAGTTCATATAGGTGGGCCCTAACTCCCATATGGCTATCGTTCTTACAAGAAGAGGAGAGACACCAAGGATACATGTACTGAGGAAGAGCTGTGTGAAGAAATAGCAATAAGGAGAGACTTTGGAAACTAATCTCATCAATACCTTGATTTTACACATACACCCTACAAAACAGTGAGAAAATAAATCTCTGGGTTTTAAGCCACACAGTCTATAGTGTTTGTTTTGGCAGCCCCAGTAAACTAATACAACATACAATGGAATATTTTGTGTGTGTGTGTGTGTGTGTGTGTGTGTGTACTGTGTGTAATGGAACCCAGGGGCATTCTACCTCTGCAATACACCCCCAGCCCTACATTATTTTTTATTTGGAAAGAGGGTCTCAAGGAGTTGCAGAGGGCCTCACTAAGTTGCTGAGGCTGGTCTCAAATATGTGATCCTCCTCTCAGCCTCTCAAGTACTGGAATTACAAGCATGTGCCACCACACCCAGCACAATGGAATATTTATTCAGCCATAAGAAGGAACCAAGTTCTGACACATGCTACAATATTGATGAACCTTGAAAATATTGTGCTAAGTCAAATGAACTGGATACAACGGAACTAGTATTGTGTAACTCCACTTATGAGAAGTATCTAGAAGAGGGAATTCATAGAAACAGGAAGTAGAGTATAAGTTACCAGGTGCTGGAAAAAAGAATGAGGAATTAATGGTTATAGAGTTTCAGTAGAGGATGATGAAAAGTTTTGAAAGCATACAGTGGTGATGGCATACAACACTGTCAATGTACTTAATGTACACTGCACTCTACACTTAAAAATGACTAAGGTAAAGTTTATGCTATATTTACTTGACCACAATTTCACTTTTTAAAGTTTGCTTATTATTATTATTATCATTATTGTTATTATTATTACTATTATTTTAGACAGGTGTCACTATGTTGCCCAGACTAGTCTCCAACTCTTGAGCTCAAGTCATCCTCTTCCCTCAGCCTCCTGAGTAGTTAGGACTACAGGTACATGCCACCACACCCAGCTACCACAATTTTTAAAAATATATCAAGAAAATTGAAAAATAAGCCAAAGAAACCGGGTGTGGTGGTGCACGCTCATAATCCCAGTACTTGGGAGGCTGACACTGGAGGATCCGGGTTCACAGCCAGCCTCAGCTAGTTAGTGAGGCTCTCCACAACTTAGTGAGACCCTGTTCAAATAAAGAATACAAAATAGGGCTGGGGTTGTAGCTCAGAGGTAGAACGCCCCTGGGTTCCATCCCCAGTACCGCAAAAAAAAAAAAAAAAAAAAGCCAAAGACTGAGAGAAAATAATTGTACTGCATATATCTGAGTAAAGATTTCTAAACCAGCAATATGATGAACTCTTACAGATCAATAATAAAAGCTATTTAAAAAAAGAAAAAACAGATGCACAATATCACCAGTCATTATGAAAATGCAAACCAAAATCACAATGAATACAATTTCGTACCCTCAAGAACAGCTACAATAAAAAAAAAAAAATACAGATAATAATAAGTGTAGAGCCAGCTGTGGTGGTACATACTTGTAATCCCAGTACTTGGGAGGCTAAGACAGGAAGATTGCATGTTTGAAGTCAACCTCAGCTACTTAGTGAGGTCCTCTGCAACTTAGTGAGACCTTGTTTCAAAATAAAGAATAAGAAATAGAGCTGGGGGTGTAGCTCAGAGGTAGAATGCATAGTACCACACACACACACACACACAAAAAAAAAAAAAATAATAATAATAATAATAATAATAATAATAGAAGAAGAAGAAGAAGAAGAAGGGGGAGGAGGAGGAGGAAGGGGAGGAGGAAAAGGAAGAGGAGGAGGAGAAAAAGGTGGAGGAGGAGGAAATCAGAACCCTCATACACCACTGGTGGGCATGCTAAAGGATGTAGTCATGTTACTAGAGATTGAATCCAAGTGCATTCAACCTCTGAGTTCCACCCCCAGCCCTATTTTATTTATTTTATTTTATTTTATTTTTTGCCGTACTGGGGATTGAACTCAAGAGCATTCTACCTCCAAGCTAAACCCCCAGCCCTATTTTTTTTTATTCTTTATTTTGAAACCGAGTCTCACTAAGTTGCAGAGTGCCTCACTAGGTAGCTGAGGCTGGCCGTGAACCTCGATCCTCCGGTCTCAGCCTCCCGAATGCTGGGATTACAAGCATGCGCCGCCACACCTGGCTTTATTTATTATTTTGAAACAGTCTTGCTAAGTTACTGAGGCTAGCCTTGAATCTGAGATCCTCTTGTCTCAGCCTCGCAAGTCCTGGGATTGCAGGTGTGTACCACAGAACCTGACTGGGTGCAGCTATTTGGAAAACAATTTAGCAATTTCTAAAAAGTTCGTAAAAAAAAACAGTAACTCCCTGTTTACATGTCTACTCAAGAGAAATGAAAATATATGTCCACACAAAGATTTGCATGAGAATGTAAACAGCAGCATTATTCATACTCGTACAAATGTGAAGACAACCCAAATGCCTATCAATTATTGGATGTATAAACAAAATGTGCACCAGGCATGGTGGTACACACCTATACCCAGCTACTCAGGAAGCTAAGGCAGGAAGATCATGAGTTTAACTTGGGCAACTCAGGGACAGAGAGACTGTTTCAAAATAAAAATAAAAAGGGCAAGGAGGTAGCTCAGTGGTAGAGCCCTTGTCTAGCATGTGCAAGGCCCTGGATTCAATCCCCAGTACTAAAATACATGCATACATACATACATACAATATACCCATGCAATGGAAAACTAGCCAGCAACAAAGAGGAAAAAACAACTGATATATGCTACAATATAGATGAACTAAAAAAAAAAAAATATGCTAAAGGACAGAGGCCAGATATATAAGATCACATATTATATAATTCTATTTATGCAAAATTATCCAGGAAAGGCAAATCTGTAGATTTGCCTTCTGGGGTAGAAATGGAAACTGCCTACAAATCGGAATAAGGGACCTCTTTGTTGTGATGGAAATGTTCTAAAACTAAATGTGATGGCTGCACAACTCTATAAATTTACTAATAATCACTGAGTTATGCATTTTAAATGGGTGAATTTAAAAAATTAAAATAAAATAAAATGGATGAATTTTATAAAATATAAATCATATCTCAACAAAGCTACAGATTATACAAGACTATCAGACTAACAATTAGAGACAATAAAAAATGCCCAAAGTTGGTATTTGTCAAGTGTGGTAAAACAGATAAAACTTCCAATGTGATTTATCAAAAAATGGGGAGTGAAGAAGTAAATAAAATGAGGAATAAAGAGAGGGTAATAAGTCAGATATTAGCAAAAATTTTTAAGAACAAGAGAGTACTATAAAAAAAACTTACCAATAATTTGGAACATTTTGATAAAATGTACAGATTTATAGAAAAAAAACAATTTACCAAAAAAATCAGAAGAAATAGAAAATGTCCCAAACCATTTTAACAAGTAAAATAACGGTTAAAATCCTCCCCCATATACATATCAAACATAAAAGTATAACATGCAAGCTCTGCCTAATTTTCAAGATATAGACCGTATCAATATTATATAAAGTACCTTAGAGAATAGAAAAGAGAAAAAGCCCTAATCAAATCTGAAAAATGAATAAGAACTTCACACCAAATCCAGAGGAAGAGCATATTACAGTAAAATTACAGACCAATCTAACTCATGAACATAAAAGTGAAAATTCTAAACACAGTTTTAGCAAACTGAATACAATCTTGTATACAATAAATGTATCATGACTAGGTTGGTTGGAGATCAGAAATGCAAGACAGTCAAAACATTAGGAACTCTTTCATGTTATTCAATACAGTTACATATTAAATGTTACTAAATACATTAACAGAAAAACTATATGAACATTTCAATAAAAGCAGAAAGAAAAAATGGCAAAATTAAATACTTCATTCATGATAGAAATCACTAAAAGAGTGCCGGGCGTGGTGGCGCACGCTTGTAATCCCAGCATTTGGGAGGCTGAGACCAGAGGATCCGGGTTCGCGGCCAGCCTCAGCTACCTAGTGAGGCACTCCGCAACTTAGTGAGACTCGGTTTCAAAATAAAGAATAAAAAATAGGGCTGGGGGTGTAGCTCGGAGGTAGAATGCCCCTGAGTTCAATCCCCAGTACCGC